>LQRL01146619.1:375-15448 GCA_001703475.1 Hydroides elegans | reverse complement strand
GCTAAACGCTAAACGTTACACGCACAAACGCTAAACGCTAAACCCTTAAACGCTAAACGTTACACGCTAAACGCTAAACGTTAAACGCTAAACGCTAAACGTTAAACGCTAAACGCTAAACCATAGCCACTCAATGTTTGAAGGGTATATAATGACACCATTATGAGTGCTTATCTTAATTTCTTATATGCCCTTTCATCAAACGCTAAACGCTAAACGTTAAACGCTAAACGCTAAACGTTAAACGCTAAACGTTAAACGCTATATTCTGATCTTGCAAACCCTTAAACGTTAAACGCTAAACGCTAAACGTTAGAGAAATCGAGAAGTTAAGCCTGCGCGCCACTGTATGAATACATAGATATAATTTCCGAAAAAAAAAAACAATCGGCAAAATATCTCATATTATATTGGTAGGCCTATATGTATATACATGTAAATCTTCAAATCGAAAATCAAAAATGACTAATTCATATGCTCCATTTGCACATGTATATAGAATTGTTTAAAACGATTTTAACGCACTGAGAAACACCAAAATTATGTTAAGACGGCTTATACACTGTTTATCCCTGGTACATTCTTCCTTCGTACATTTGACTAATTCATTTGTTATAAAAGTATTTTCATTAATATTAAGTGTATCACAAATATAAATAGTTAAAACAAACGCATACGTACCGGGTCGAGGTAGTTTGAAGGCTGACGTCCATGTTTTTGTGTTAAAGTCGAAGAACTCGATCATGCGTACTGTTCTGCCGTTGTGTCCCGCGCCGCCCAACACGTAGATGCCATCACCTAGGACGATATAAAGATGATGATAAAGGAAACTAAGTTTAAACGAGAAAATTGAAATTCAAAATATGTATCTTGTATGATTCAATATGCGAATTTGCATTAAGAGCGATGAGTGAGTGCAACGCAAGTAATAATTACATGAGTGCGTTTCTTTGCATATGAAAATATATTGTGTTCTCGGTCAAAAAGCTGAGATCATGTACTAAAGAATCCTTACATTATGAAACACTCAAATGAAAACATTAACAGGATCATTTATATGTTCTCGTCAAATACAAAAATACATGAATCAAGTTTTGGACACTTCGGCTCCTACCACTTCGGCCTCTAAAAGTGGCCGAAGGGGCCGAATGGCGCCGAAGTAAAAGAGTCGAAATGGAAGGAGCCGAAGTGTCCAAACCCAATGAATCTACCTATAATAATGGACGCAGCCGAATGCCTTGGATGCTTCAACGCCGGAAGTTCTCGATCCCACGGCGATATGAACCACGAATCATCACTCACATCTGACGTCACAAAAGGCATAAATGACTCACTCGACGTCCGTTTCAAATCCTGCGTTCTCACGCGACTCGCTTGATTTTGACTCGATAACACATAACCATCAACGTCGTTGTATATATAATATCCATTCGTTACTGAATCACTTTTGGTTCTTTTCGTTTGTTTAATAGTTCGACGTTTCGGTTTCTTTGACTCGTCATCGGAATCTCGACCGTCTAACGTGATTTGGTGAGAAGAGCACTTTTGGCAGAGGACTGTTTGAATTGTTCCATCTTCGACTTCGTAGTGAACGAGAATTGTCTCTGGTTCCTGAGATGTATTGGGTTGCGATTGGGCATTGCGGGTTTCTTGTGGGTGGATAGTGGGTGGTTTTCTTGGTGGAGGAGATTTCTTCTGTACTTGTTCTATACCTGCGGTTTTGATATCAAAATGATATTGTCAACCAACATAAGATTACAAAATAAAAAGATGCGCGCATCTAATTCATCAAATTATGAGCTCAAATAATGCGGGGCTAACAATCTGAAAATGAGTATCGCTACATGTATATTGACCCAAAATACACTTTTAACTATGATTCACCCTTCGCACCATATGAACGAACAGTAATAACAATATTTTTGTTTACAGATGTGTCATCTCAGATTTCTTTGTCTAAATACGTAGGTGCTGAACACATTTTGTTTTTACATATATGACTCACTATGCATTAATCACTATTTTGAAAGCATAGACATAACTACTCTTTACACCTGCGAAGAAGTAGAGCGTGCCATCACGCATGTGCATGCAATGGTGTGACACGGCCGAAGACATGAGCGTCGGGTATTCGGCGTCAGTCTCGTTCCACGTAAAGTTTTCGGATAACCTAGAATAAATAGCAATCAATAACTCCATCAAATATAAGTATGCCATTAAAGAATGTCTTTTTTGCGTCATTTTGTATTTTTGATAGGTTTCGATTTTGTGGACATAAACAAGACCACCGTCTTGGTTACTTAATATAAATGTAGTCAAAATCACAATTACTCGTTCTTTTTAAAAGTGATCAATACCTAAAATTAAGAACAATTAATTTGAATCAAATACAGTACATTCGATATAGTTTAACAATTATACAGATAAGTAAAGTCCGTATTGTCCAAATAAACTCACCACACATTACGGTGCCTCTTTTTATGCTTATTGATGCCACCGGAAACGTAGACTCTTCTTCCATCTGTTGCGCATGCGTGGTAATGCACTGCTTCCGGCAAGAGACCTACACGCTCCCAACTCTGCGACTGGAGGTCGAATGCTTCGCAGGCGCGGGTGGGTCTACCGTTGATGCGCTCGCCACCTTTATGGATATACTTGTAAACATAAATATCTTTGCTTTTAATGCACTAATAGCATCTTTATTTCTTTGGACACTATAGAGGTAGCATGTACAAAAGGCCAATACAGCATATGCACTCATGATAGGCTCTACCAAATATAATATTAGCGTCCTTTTTGGTGCAACCGTTTACATTAGTTATTTGCCCATTGATAAAGAAAGTTTGGGACTCGTCCCTCGGGTCCCTAAATGTTTATTGTATTTTACTCTCATATATTGTATGGATTTAATTAGGGATTTGTATTCATTCAAAAGATGAGTGCATGAAAATAAAATACAATATCATATATAGCTCATAAGTATTATATGCAATTAAGAAAAACTTCTAAACTGATTGGAGCCGACAGAAATATGTTTACTTAAGTGTTGACATTGTTAAGTTGTCTCCAAGATCGTTTTCCAAATAAAAACAAAAAATATAACGATAATGAATTATTTTCAATCTTAAACTTGTTATTGATTAGATTTTAATTGACATGAAAGGATTTTGATTTTGATATAGTTGGATCCTTACGTAGCAAAAACATATAATTTATTATCTCTAAATATCATTAGATATGTTATCATGTCTACTCAATGATAATTCCCACCTTTCAAAATGGCCAGGTTAATTAGCAACGTTGATATGAATTATATATGAAAACACATTTATAAGAATTACTTTTCTGAGTAGTGTCAAGTTAACACGGTTTGATTTATGGTGATAAGGCCAAACCTACTCAAAACCCCAAATTATTCAACCAGGATGTATTATTGTAATGTGAAAATTGTAAATCTTAATCATAAATTACTGTTAAGTATTTGCAACAAAAAATGATGAAAACAATAATAATTGATTCGTTCTTGAATGATTTACCGGTGATGTATATTTTGTTGAGAGCAGTCGTTACTCCAAACGCGGATCTGGCGACGAACATATCCGGTAGATTCTCCCATTTGTTTCGGATGAGACTGTACCTGTTTATTGAAAAAGAATCTAGGTATATGAATATCAATAATTATAAAGATAACATGTCGTTTTTAGTTGGACAATTCACATAGCACATCAAATGAGTTGCTTGATAAACCAACATTGATATCAAGTATTGAACTGGCGACAGTAGATTAAAATATGTTAAGATTTAACAGAAAACTACATATTTTAACAATATCATTTTCAGTCATTAATAAAACAAAACTTGTAATTTTCAGAGTTTACAAGAACATGCAATTATATTGACTATTACATTAGTTTGGGAAAACATGACCAGAGCTCATTCGAGAAAAACCTTATACTATATAACCTAAAACCAGAAACGTAGAGGAGAGTCTATCAAAAATAGAGGTGCACCTTTTTGCGATTGCTATCTGCGTCTTCTTCCGAATATCATGTCCACCGATGATATACACCCATTCGCCATTTTGACACACTCCATAATCTCTCAACCCAACCAATTCCTGCCATTTCTCCGTGAAAACATCTACCTCTTCGCTGCTTAAAAGACATCCCTTGGTGAGTTTAAGAAAATGTACAAATCCATTTCCAGTTTTGTCAAATAATAAAATCCTATCCTCTGTATCAGACAAACTGTCATCTAGCACAGGATCCGCAAATACCGAATCCGTACTTTCATTGTCCATATCATCACCACTCAATGAAATACTAGGAAAATGAATGCGCGAATTTACAGATTCTTCCGCCGTCAATTCTTCTTGCACAGCGCTATTTGGCAATATGCCATTTTGATCCGTGCGTATGGGTAGTGTAATGTCCTCATGTTTATAATTGTTCTCACTGCCTTCTATCACAGGGTCCACCGAAAATAACACTGTTTCTTCTTTTTCGTCTTCTCGAATGCCGTTTAGCAGCCGACAACGAATTCTTTCACGTGACATATCCATATTCTCAAATGATAGCCTTTATATATTTTGAAATTTCTTATAAATACAACATTTCTCGCAGTATGAATATCATTGCTACATTATACTATTTTTATAAGATAATTAATCATGAATCAAAGCTACATCTGCATTAAAAGCATACGCTATCAGTTTGTATAGAAAATTATCAAGTTATTTCTTTTCACAAAATTAGTGGATTTTCGAACTGTTTTCGAAATTATTTACCACATGTGTATTTTAATAACGATTAGAATATTAAAATTATATTTCGATCTCCTTCTTTGAGTGCATTCGTAATATATAAACGTATAATTACTCCAAGGAATCAACACGCCAAATTATAAGGTTTCAACACGTCTTAATTTAACAACATAATCTATTACGTAATATATAATCTTCACATAAATGTATCAACAAGATATGGTGCCATAAACCCATTATCTTTAACACGTGTTATCCACAAATCAAAAACTGAAGAGCCGCGGTGATTTCAAGATATTCTCTGCAGGAGTGACCTGAACCTATCCAACTGCAGTTAAGACACATTAACAAATCTCAGTTTAACTAGAAGATGTCGGGTAAAATGATAATAACGTGTTTATGGTTTTGATTAAACCACTGAACATGTCAATCACAGACACTACTTGCGTATCATTTTAGATATGTGTATTATTGTCACAGGCAATACCTTTATCTATGGATGATTAATAACCATTTTCTTAAGTTGCATTGATATCGCATTCAAAACGGCGCAATTCGATCGAGATGACATTAGAAACGTTACAAATGAGACGTTGGTTCTGATAAAACCATTAACCATGATAACAAGAAAGCTCCTTACAGATCGTTGATATCACTCGAATATATCGCTAATTGATAGCTAAGTTTTGACCTTGTAGGTTTATGTGATAAATGATGGTTTTGTTCCATTTGATTATGTATTCGGGTTCTGTACCTGGTTTTGACTTTAACGTCGAACCTAAAACTTTTATACATGTTCACGAAGAAACGTATTTATTGTGCCATAAAGGCGTTATCGTTTCATGGGGGGGGGGGTGACGAAAGCATAAAACAAAGTCTTTAAATAAATTTACCCACTTCTATTTCTAAAGACGTCAACAGGACAAATATATAAACTTCCATGCCGCAACGTTGAGTATTCCTCGTATTCCTTTGTACCCATATGAACGTTTTCCGAACGTCGTGTTTCGCCATGGTCCAAGGTATATCGAGACGCGACAGACGTCCGCAAACGTTCATATGGGACCAAAGGGGGACGTTCCTTGGACGTCACGTCTGAAAGTGACGCTGTACGGAATGTATTGTTGTCACGTTATTCTAGGTTCTCGATAGAGAACATTTTTTCCTTATTAAGCATAATTATTTGTTTGTTACTGGTGACCTACAGTGTAGAACTACATCAGGTCGGTCTGAGTCAGCAGAGAGACACGCTGTTACCGTTTATCAGTCGTTTGTATTTATTCGTTTCAGTTTGAAATGAAAATATTGTTAATTTAGTTAATATATGGTTGACGTATATAGCAATATATAATTACGTAATATATAAATATTTCATAAAAACATTACTGCAACACAAGTTTTTTACTACCCATTGAAATGTTTCAACCTTCTTCATGCCTCTTTTCTTAAATTAAAACTCATCACATAAAATGTACGCAGACATAAAGTTGACAGGCTAAACAGTACAAATATTAATAAAAACAACCCAAGTAGATTTTAGTGGCTACAACTTAATGTCTTTGTTGAAAATTGCATCGACAAGCTTTGAGTGAGTTGTCACACGTCCACAGGCCCTTATCGGAAAGAGCCTCGATAATCTTACGTTTCTCTTAAATCAAATCAGGGGCAGATTCAGTTGCATATGATTCGTGGGGCGCCCATAATGAATATATAAGAATCAAACGAAGAAACCCACATATATGTACGTTCAAATGTTTGTAGAACAAAGGAACTCCCGACAACCACATGCCATCATATGGATATTCTCTTTAAACTGGAACACATCGCAAAGGAAAATTCAAAATTGTTGATAAATTTAGAAAACCTCATTCGGCTTGATTGTGGATATTTACCAGAAATAATAAATTTCTAGTAAATTGATAGCCGGGTGTTTCTGATGAAAAAAAACTAGCAATAATATTTATCGTTTGACTTTGGTGGCTTAATAGTAAAGTTCTAAGTGTAATTTATTGAGAAACAGTCAACTCGGAGTGGTGAATCAAAATATAGAGTAGATAAACGAGAGGAAATGCAAATCATCTACTCAATAATAACATTTTGAATAACAACGAAAACAAAAAGTGTTTAAAAGATAGCACGAAGATCGCATTTATTTTAACATAAAGGTATATCTTAACCCATAAAAGTACAAAGCAACAATAAATAACTCCATGATTTATCGTTTCAATATGATTTTTGCAAACATATTATCTCAGCTAGACTGCAAGTTTGCATATGCTTACTGATGGGCACACAATGTTCTCGTTTCACTACATTAACACTGTATTACACAAAAGTATGATTCAAATAGTATTCTCATGCGAATAGAATGATAAATCATATGATTTTATAATTGTCACATCAAATCATTGTTATATTGTTCATTAAATCCATTATCATCACATCAAATCATTTTTATATTATACATATTTGTCAAATATAAACTCAATCGTATACGCAACTAACCTATGTAAGCCTATAAAAACTAAACAAATGCATAAAAAGCCAGTTCCTAAAAGTAAACCAACATCAAGGCACTCTCATTTCCCTCCGCCCATCTCCATGGTTACCAATCCTCACTGCCACGTGATTTGACAAGTGACTCTGTCCAGTAACCCGATTGGTTCCCATCCTATACATTAAACTCCGCCCATCTTCTAAGCTCCGCCCCTCATTGCTCTCTTCCACTGGTCGATTCTCTATAGCGTTTGGATCCAAGCAAAAGCAGTCATGCATGCAGTCATATGGATACACAGCAATGGGTCCTGGTGTCGGATTGGTTGATTGACAACAGGCGCCGTTGTCCCAGCCACAGAGTTCGTTGTTGTTAACGTCATCACAAACGTCGTCAGTTAAGTATGGCTATAAGGAAAAATAATCATTGTTGTTATATATTTAACTAATGAATGGCAGTATGTGTGATAAATTGCACTAAAACACGATGAACTTGGAAACACGTAAAGTTCTAGATTTGAACCTGTTAATTTCGACAAAGCATTTTCAGTCTAATCAAAGGAATTTATGTGGCGCGATTGAATGACATATCTTTGCAAAAGCTAAATAAATAATTATTTATACGTGAAAAAACTATATAATAGACATATTATAGCTATAAATACACCAAAATATAGTCATGCAAAACTCACCACATCACAGCTGGCACAAACGATGCTCGTGGGATTAGGAAGCCAGGTCAACGTCCCCGTACACAGCAACTCATGTGCTGGTACAATGTCCAGTTTGCCATCCACCGCCGACTCGTATCTGTATATTATATATTAATGTTATGATTGTGAGTCAGTGTCAAAGACAACTGTTATCTGATGCCAATTTTCAAAACACAATTTGAAAACAATCTATGGTTTTCATTTTGCAGGAAATTTTGATAATTTTTCACATATCGGGTTATCAAAGACGTGATACAATAGTCTTTTAATTATGTTAACTGTAATTGAAAGGCGCTTGAAACAATTTCTATGACATTGCATTAGATACTGAGCAGGAAGCTGATTGACTGAACAAACTTATCGATAATTATGAATTCAAAACACTGTACCTTAATATCGGTTGTTGATGTGGAGCATTGCAAAATACATCGCAAGATGACCCTAAAATATAAATTTAAATGCACTGTATTGTAATAAGAATGAATACGAAATCTAACACTCACGAATAAACTTATCAAGAATACATAACATGTTCTCTGCAATTGTTTATATGTAGTAAACATTTTAGACATATATTAAATGTTTACTTACCTATGCTAACATTAGCACAGTCGAATGCAATACTTCCTTCGTCGACCAGATCCGGACATGTTCCCACTTCGAACTTGCAACGAGCGAACTCCTCGTCCCACTGACCGTTCTGGCCGCATGTGCTCACAGACTGGCGCTGTAGGAATAAAATGTCGTTTGAGTTTTGAACAAGATGAAGTTTACCTCTTTCGATCATGTTTTTTTTACCTGTTTCGATCATGTTTTTTTTTTCGTAAAGGATTATTGTAATTTATATAAGGAGTTTTTATTTGTATAAAATGTGCATTCGTGATATTTATTATGTCAACGTTCGTTGTAGTTTGACACATTTTATTATCCACGGCATGTTGCCATATTTACCAGATAACATTGCATCAATTACCTATAGATTGATTTGTTTCAACCATATTGCTTAGGTAGTCATCATGTCTGTTCACTTTTTATCCCATTATACACATATACCTACCCCGTTTGGTCCTGGGCATTTCAGCGTACACACACTGCCAAAATAGAACTCATCAGTGCACGAATACAGCCCCGTGTACACGTGGTCCGGGGCCTTGCATGTGATGCGTTCGCACGTGGGTCCCTCCCACTCGGCGTCCTCGTTACATGTCATTCGACTGAAGCGCCTGTGAAAGGGAATAAATGAAACAGTAATAATGTGACTAATACAGCCCTGTGTACGCGTGTTCACGTCATGCGACTGAAGCGTCATGCGACTGAAGCGTCATAGCGTCATTGACCGTGAGTATAACATGAAACAAAAAGCGTATCAATAGACTGAAGGCAGCCATGGATAAGAAGCGTAATAAATTATTGAAGCAAAATTTAGTTTACAAATATTTTATTTAAGATCATATCCATGTATCATACATATTATAGTTTCGTACGTGCCTCCGTGTTTATTTACGATTTCATGTATATGATTATTGATGTGTGTTGATGTCTTAAAACAATAAAAGACAAATAGATAATTAAGTGATATCCGAATATAAACTTACTTTCTAGAAGGTGTTCCCAGCATCCTGTATCCTTGCGAGCATGTGACCTTGCAACGTGACCCGACTTCGAGAAGGTCACGGTCACAATCAGCTGACATTATGACCCCTCCTTTCAAAGCGGGCCGAGGACACATTGGGTCACAGTGTGAGTCGGGTAGGGTCCAGGTCCCGTCCGCTTGACACTGGATCAAGCTATCTGTACCTGTTGCAATAAAGATGTTGTGCATTTGAGTATGTCTATCACTGCATTCGAAATGAAGCACTCCGTAACCCGGGACAGATACGGTTGATGTAATCATCCCTAAAAGAACGTTGTGTCCGAAATGAACTGAATGTTTTTGGGACAGTGGTATTTTCTATGGTTACTGCAACCGTATCTGTCCCCGCGTACAGAGTACGAATTCGAGGTATGTACGGAGTTTCGATGTTTGATAGTCACTCGCTCAAGATTATTAGAAAATATGTATATACAAACTTTTCTAATTCAAAGCAAATGATGGCAAGTTAATCGAATAGATCATTTCAATATAGTAATTTGTGCCCCATTCAAAAACATAAAAAATATTATATTAATTGCAATTACCACGTTTGATAGCATGTGTTTTGCAGTCGAAGCGACATCTACTATTAAACGTAAACCCATCGGCGCAGTGCAGTTTCGAATGTGGTATCCATGGTGATCCACAGTTGATTGGGATACATGACACGTTCCCTACCCATTGCTCTTCAATACATCGCACTTGGTTCTCATGGGAAGATAGCTCGTACCTTGAAACATCAATTTTAGGCACGTTAATTTGTTTATAGAAGTCTATGTTTTGAGATGATGTTGACACAAGTTCAATTCAGATTCAACCTATCGAATTTTACAATTATGCTGAATATAGACTGCGCTGTGTGATTTTTTACTTATAATGTCAAAACGTAACTGCTTCTAACGCGGTTTAAATAAAAGTCAACACTGATAAAAACATATTTCTTTTTTAAATCTGCTTATATTTCACTTCAATCCTATTTCACTTAAAGCTTATGTCAACAAAGAAAATGCCAAACGTACCCTGTGTGACATGACACCGTGCACGCATCTCCATCTTCGTAACCCGAACACTCTGTGATTCCGTGGCGGGCTTTGTAGGGCGAGCACTGTGGTATAGCGCACTCGTATTCAACCAATCGTCCTGAAAATGAATGGATTTCATATGGATGATTGGAGTTAATATTTTCTATAACAAAATGCACGCGTGTATTGTATCTATGCTTTTTTTACGTGCTAGAATAGTGTGTCTATTACTAACCGGGACCATGGCAGATCAGTTGTTTTAATCGCGATGAATGTGCTACCAAATATTTGGGAATATAGAAGTCTGCATGTATTATCGTTATGTTTAATGCAAAATTACTCAAATTGACAATTTTTCATAGGAACGTATTATACCTGATCGAGGATTATAGAGTTGGTCATCATGACTCTGTGCCAGTTTGTAAGGATCCAGATACTTGTACGAGCGCAGCGCTACAGCAGCAATGCTCACATGGGCCGAAAACGAGATGATACGTACGCCTGCGAAATGCATTTACTTATATGACATGAATAAACAAAATTGAGTCATATGAAAATCATATCAACTAATCGTACCATAGATACTCAATTCTTATAAATCATAAATATGGAGCATATTCAGCAATTATCAATGTAAGTTTATGCGGATATTGTTATCTTTGAGTAGAACCAACGGTTTCGATCAATATAACAATGGCTACATGCGAACTACTTTTGCATTAAGCAATAATTAGCAACCGAGTAAGAATATAAAATATTCATATATATATATGTACCTATGGTATAGAAGAACGGCGTGCTTAGATCGTGAACCATATTCAGATGCAAGGGACTGTTTCTGCACGCTAGTTCAATCTCTCCCGCATGTCGCACCTCATCGTTTATCCCGAGAAGTTCAACTGAAAACAAAATTGTGGTCCATAAACAGACTCTAGGTAAGGAGGTCTAGAACATAGAGTCTATGTAATAGCCATTTTGATAGTGAACTCTGTTGAAAATTTGAAAAAAAAATCAATATGAACTCACGTTGCAACCAGAATCCTAAACGAAAAATATCTAAGATTTCAATCATATTCCAGTGTTGCAATATTGGCTTTTTCCTGAACTGCCTTTTCATGTATTATTGCTGTGATCATTTAGCTAAGAAAATAACTATTTCAACAATTTTCATAATATTCAAATAACAAAACAGTTCAGCGTTAAGTGCAATTTCAACAAAAATAGAATCGATGTACATGTACACCTCCCATTCAGGCAATCTTAATCAAAACGCATTAGAGTTATAACAGAGATACAACCTTAAATAAGCGTAACGGCAAGACGGACAGACGGACGGTTAGAATACTTGAACCTTGAACGGAAAAAAATATGCATACCTAGCATTTACTTGATAAGGGTCTATAAATTAATTAACTAGAATATTCATACTTTTATAACATGTTTTATATAAATATTATATATCATAAATTAAATTGATAGTAGTTAAGGGCTATGTAGGGTTTTGAATTGTGCTACCCGGCAACCCGAAGGCAATGCCCGACCTAACCCGATACCCAAACCAAAGTTATTTTATTGCAAAACGGTCAAAGGACGGTTACATTAAAGTAACGATTGTCATCGCCACTTGCGATTTTCACTGTATTTCTTTGTTTATGAACTCGCAAACAGCGATAGGATTTTTGCCACTTGCGATTTCATCAACAAAGACAAACAGTAAAAATCGCAAATGGCGATAATAATCGCTACTTTAATGTAATCGATCCCTAATATATCAGGAACAGGAGCCTCATTTGAAAATATTCTAGGAAATATTGACTCCCGTAAAGATGGGTTAGTCTCCGAAGGGTTTGTTGGATGTTTTATGCATTTTGACATATCAATGACATTTCGTTTACCAATCATGGTTTCTGTGGACAGCTCGAGCATGCCGTCACTGGCGAGGTGGATGATGACGGAAGTGGCCACGACGGGCGACCGGAAGTAGACTTTGAGCCAGTGCACCCCTGGGACGACACTCGAGGGCCACGTCGATTCACATTTCTAAAGAGGGAAATTGTGATATTGTGATCGCATTTAACAAGATTGATATATGTAACTTAACGATCATTATGAATTATTAATTATATATTTAGAGCCAGTGCACCCCTGCAGTGACACTCGAAGGCCACGTGGATTCACATTTCTAAATATGGAAATTGTGATATTATGATCGCATTTAACACGATTGATATATGTTACTTAACGATCATTTTGAATTATTTCCTATATATTTTGAGCACCACTGGGATGACACTCGAAGGCCACGTCGATTCACATTTCTATAGATAGAAATTGTAAGGAATGGAGATAATGTGGTCGCATTTCATAAGATTTGAAATATGTTACTTAGCGATCATTCTGAATTATTAATTATATATTTTGAGCTACCGGTAGTGCACCCTTGCAGTGACACTCGAAGGCCATGTGGATTCACATTTCTGTGGAGGAAATATATTTTCAGTGTTCGCATATTCAATATGGTGGTGATTTAATATTGAAACACTCTTCTATGCTTGTATTTAATATGTTATTGGATCAATATTGAAACACCCTACTTTGTTTGATTTCAATATCCATTGGTTTGATATCTAAACACATAACTAAATAGTAATTATTATAAGCTGTATCTTGCAAGAGACTTGGTTTACAATTAAAAATGTAAATAATACAGTGAAACGTTTCAAACATATGTATGAGTGCACAAAATATGAATCCGTGACGCCTATGCCTAGACCATGGGCTTAAATTACATGAACACAAAACAAAAATGGCGCATTATGATTAACTCATATTATACATTTATTGACGTACATGTAAACAAAAACTCACCACTGCTGCGCCAATGTATTTTAACAAGCACGCGGAATCTTTATTAACCTACCAGATCGGCATCAGGCTGCCCCAGCACTTCGGGTGCATCCACTCCAGCGTGCTCGCCTTCCCCTTGATAAGCACTCGTCGCCCATTGGTCGACGAATCCCTCGGGAGTGAAGAGACCGCAATCGACCACGGAGGAACGCCGTTCAAAATCTTCGCAGATACCGTCGCCCAGGTGACGGTAGCATAGGCTCGGGTTGCCTATGAATTGCGAAGGTGAAGGTAGGATGTGTCAATGTGTCAGTTACCAATAATGGAATAAAAGGAAACAGCAAGTAAAGTTTAAGGTTCAAGAGTAACGGCTTAAAGCGCTAGTGATACCATAATTACCATTCAACTGTTTGTGAGCAATACTCAATGATGATACACTGCATTAGATTGGTATACATAATAATGCACTCTATGAGAACAATATCTACAAATAGACTATTTAGTGAATATATTGACAAACACGCATTGTATTTAAGCGTAGCCAATACTTCATGGGGCCGATATGCAGTATTGATATCAATGCGCTGCATGGCAACCAATATATAGATAAAGATTGTTTATTTTTGAAATTCTAAATAATCAAGTCGTGCCATCAATCCATAAAAAGATGATTTATTATGAAATAGCATGTCACATAAAATGTCTAAACTATACCCGTGCAATGGAAGAATTTTTCGACCCGACATCTCAGCGAGCACCCATCACCATCTCGCAGATTCCCATCATCACACTCTTCACTTCCGGTCACGTGTCCATCTCCGCAAAATGGCGACCCGTGTGTGTAGGTGATTGCGGGCGATGGGATTGAGTCTTTGCCATTTGGCGCGATGACAGAGATCTTGTAGGTATAGGTGGATCCGTGAGTGACGTCCCTGATGGATTATATTACTTATAGCGTATTATAAGCATTTTGTAAGTGTTTTTAAACAAGTATTCACAGTTTTTTGACAAGCTTAAGAATATATCATGTAAATTTGTTTCAAATGGGTACTACTTTAACTTGTCCAAATTGCAGATAAAATAATATTAAGAAGCGGAATTGGATTCCGTTTAGTTTTTCTAATTTTCTCATACTTTGCAATGCACTTGTGACTGGATAGTTATTATTGATTACCCTAAATCTAATTAAGAATTAGTTTTGATCAATAAGTACGCATACTTGTCCATGAATATCTTGCCATCCAGTGTTACATTGCTAACCACACTGCCACCATCCATATTGAATCCTGGTTCCCTAGCAACGCGATATTGACGCTGGTCACACGACTTGCACGTTGCGTGGTTGGCCCGAGTTTGGATAGCAACGGCGTCGATATGTGTAAAGGGATTTGTTACGTAGATCCGCATCTGATATTTTTTTTCAAATTTACAATAGATAAAATTATAATACATACCATACAATAGATTATATCAATATATGCAACATACATCATAGTATATACATGGATAAACATGTACTTTTAAGGTTATTATCGCATTATTAAAGAATCAGTCAGAAAATAAACGTATAAGACAGAAACTGAGATTGGGGATCTCTTCTAAA
>LQRL01146614.1:0-16725 GCA_001703475.1 Hydroides elegans | reverse complement strand
GGAAGTATATATATATATATATATGTGTCGCTTGGATATTTAATGAAACTGGATATGGAAGTGCCCAACACGTAATCAAAAATAAAATCATAGTTGTGTTGGTGTATTCATAATGAGTTCGCAGACAAACTAAAGCAACTAGAAGCAATATTGAGTTCTTAATAATAAAGGGAAATGCTGTTTAAATCGATGCTCGGCCCATTTCGGTGCTTGACCATATCTTTACTAACGATCATTCTAATACCATTGATATGAATCAATCGATTTTTATGTTTATGTACACGAAGGAGTAAACACTTCTCCCTAATGGTATATTTTCTAGCTACATCAGCTGAGCTGTGTAAATACCCGAAGCTGAAGTTTCCCTAAAACAACGTAAAAAGATACAATGGTACATAAAATTATAGACTGAATTTCTTCAAAATATGTTCTACTGTGGTGTACCTTTTGGATTGAGTGGTGACTACGAACTGAGAACTGATCCATCCGTTCAAGAATATCGTATAGAATGTTTGATTAAATTTCTTTACTACAAGAAGATATAAATGACTTGCAATGAAGGATCTTATAGCAATATCGACCCTGGTAATCATCAAAATCAACGTTCAACCCCGAATAAACATAAGTACAGAAGATGGTCCTTATAACCATGGAAACCGAGGCTGTTTGAATACGATCGTATTGAGGCTATTAAGCAAAAAACTTATTAACTCTAGAGCAATCCCTCAAGTTTACATGGCATTATGCCTCAACGAAACATAAAAAATATGTTATATTTTATCTGAATGGCCATCTAAAGTGTGAAAATCTATGACATATTAAAAAAAAATGAACGTCTTTGCGATTCAGAGATTTCCTATCCAGCACTAGTCTATAATCCAACGAACATCGCAATCTGAATAGATCAATTGCACAAAAAAAAATCTGAAATCTAAAATTGTCAAATATTAATTGTTACATCGTCTAGGGCAAACAGTATGTTAAGTGACTTAATTGTCGTGAACTGGTTTTAGGCTATATTTTTTTTTAATAACTTGGCAAATATAGTTTGAAGTATGTCAATATTTTTCTAAGGTAAACTTTTCCAAAACTTTTTTACCAACTGACTTATATTAATGATAAATATCAAGTGTCGAACACTGTAAAACGATAAATATAAAACGTAGAAAGCATTAAACACAATTAAAATATCTTATGGTCTAAATTTGTTTAAGTAATAAAGATAAATGCAGCAAAATCATTGCGCTTTTGATTTTAAATTAAGTATGAAATTATCTAGTTTATTGAATATTTCCGAAAAAAAAATGTAACGAGATAAATGACAAAATATCCCAAGCCGAAAAGGCTTGGACCAAAACCATTCGTAAAGAAATTGTTAGTAACATATTAATGAGTTATCATTACTTTGAATATGCAATAGATTTGAAGCATCACGTTATCAGCAACCACTACACTATGGAAAAGCATTTTATACAAAATAGATTTGTATTACGCGAATCATTTACACAAAAATATGCACCATTCAGATTTCCACTCACAACATTTCACTCAGCCATTCACTAACCTCTGTATCCCACATAACCCACTTTTCTCTATGCCCTTTCTATCTGATCCTCCCCCACCAACCATAGCCTAACTACCTATTTCTACCCACCTCCCCCCATCCATCATTGCTACTATCAACATTCATACGCGTTCATTTCATACGACTACGGTCACTCACATTTATTCGTTATTAGTATAAAGCATTACTTTTTTTGCATTTTAATTCAAAGAACAAGAGGTGTTCTTTATATCGCCGTCTTACCAGTCATTTTCCATACCCTTATTGTTTTAAGACCAACACAAATAAATAAATATAACATTATCATTGTCTAAATAATTAGGAGAACAAAATATTTCACATTAAGCACGAAAAAAAAATCGAAATTGAATTACCGTTTTTAAAGTTTTTATTTTTTTATAGAGTAAATATGATTATTTTTATGATAAAATTTATGTTTTTTTTTCTCATCATCTAATTTTGCAAAGCCTAAAAGAAAATCTATTTCAAGATATTCACCTTGGCTTTGCCCTTGCTCAATTTATCAACCTCTTCCTGAATTCGTCGGCCGTAGTCGGGATGTGCCTTGGCGAAGTTGCCAATCTGCGAGAAAAAAAAGCAAAAATGTTTAGTTGAATATCACGCCTTTGTATTATTAATATAGAAGAACCCAGTGAGTTTAAGATTTCATAAAAACTTTGATTGGAGAAATTATTTATCAGACCCCTATGTTCCTATACCATTGCCATGAACATTTAATTCATTATAGCCTAAATCGACTACTCTTGATAGCAATTTGAAGTTCGAAAAATACTCGATTTTACGAGATGTCTTTTGCACTTGCGTTATCAGCACTCGAGAAATGTACGTGGTACACACTAAAACCAAGCATAAAATAAAGTCGAATTCTTGTGAATAAGGTCCTCTGAATTTCTTGGTATCTGTTTTGCATTTCCTCGAATACTCGGCTAGACTAAAGCTATATAATTAGACTGCAAATTACAGTGACTTAAACAAAATACGACTTACGTGTCCAACTTCTTTCATAAAGCCCATCGGGCAACACTTTTTGGACATTTCCTATAGTTTCAGTATAGTTCATGATCAATCAACAACAAGATACTCCTCCCTCTTTTTCTAAAAGAAAAACACTTACAGCTCGTTTCTGGATGAACTGTTGTGCATTGACGAGATGTCCGGCAATGTTGCCCACTAGACGCTCCCTCTCTTCCTCGTTGAGCACCTTGCTCCAGAAAATGCCCGGCTGCGTGAAGTTGTCGTCATCGGCCGAGTTATATCTATTTGGAGGAATGGGAAAATATATTATATGTGAATAAGACACATATATAGGGTTCCGTGCATAACTTAATAACGTAAATATTTAACTGCGTGTGGTTGTCATAACCCGTTGAGTTCAACCTAAAAGGGGAAGGGAAAATAGGGTAAATATGTAAAATGTACTTCCAAGTTTAGAACAACAGCCTACATGTGATACATAAAAGTTGATATATGAGGCAATCGTCGAAGTTATATAATGGACCGCATGATGGTTCAATAAACCAATAAACTCCCATTATTATTGCTAATATATTTCGATTTAAAAGTTTGCTTTCGAATCACGTATATCAAGGCTTCTGAAAAATTAACTAACAGCCGAATCATGATGACCCGAATAGAATGCGAATTGGCCCATTAAACGAGGTTAACTACTTACATTTTACATAACAGACATAATCAGCTTACACATCATCGTTTCGAGTTCAAATAGAAAATATTGCGAATTTTATTTGATTGCCAATAACCAGGTCACTGACCTTGCTACATCACCGACACACTTTTCCCTCCTCTCCATGTATTTCTTGTTGTCAACTGGGCCACTGAAGCTATTGGGATAGTAGTTGGGGGCTCCAGCTAGAACAACAATTACAAAGTGTTATATATAATATTCATCTTTAATAATTTGAGTAATTAAATGAAAGGTCAGAAGAAGTTTAAGATGACAAATTTCTTATAGATCATTTACTTGAACATTTATGCAAATTTACAGTAAGTTAATTTGTGCTATTATAGCAAGACACCATGCAATTTCACGATTCACAGCAAAGAACATACAGTGGACCACGGTTAATTTGAACACGGATAATTTGAATTTTGATGTAATTTGAACTGTTTGCTCGGTCCGCTTTCATATTTTTCACTATTTTATACCAAATTCGGATAATTCGGATTCGGATAATTTGAAGTCTGGATAATTTGAAGTAAATTTTCCGGTCCCGAGCACTTCAAATTATCCGTGGTGCACTGTATCTTGTTGAGTCGCTCTAAACCCTAGTTAATTGTTTACCTTTTGATATTTTCCAAGAATCAAGTACGTTATCCTTGAAACAAACCTGCTACAGCCTACCTTGGTAATTGATACATTATATATGAAACACATCTGAATTTTAGAAACATATTACACAACCCACCTTGGTTATCATCGACGACCATGGGCCCGTCCCTCTGGTAGTTCTTAACCCCCAAGAAAACTTAAAGCTTCCCACTTTCCAAAGCATGTCATTCTTCAAACGAAACCGGCCACAACATACCTTGGTTGTCACGCACGACCATGCGTCCGTCTCTCTGGTACTTCTCTTATGCATAATAATAACACATGTACTGCAGATAAAACCATACCTTGGTTATCATCGACGACCATGGGCCCGTCCCTCTGGTAGTTCTTGACCCTCGTGGCATAAGGACAGTTGATTGGGATCTGCGTGTAGTTGGTGCCAAGGCGGTGCAGATGCGTGTCGTGGTAGGAGAACAGGCGGCCCTGCAACATCTTGTCCGGGCTGGCTTCGATTCCTATAAACGAAATCATGATAAGTCATTAAATAAAAGCAAGTGATAATTGTGTAAATAAGTTATAATTGACTTTTATTAGTTCCGTATTCTCAACTACTAATGAAGTTTGGTTGACTACAATATACTAAATGTTTTTTGTGTAAGAACAAATCCATACGAGTCTTATTCAAAGATTAATTATTATCATGGCTGTGTTTCAGTTGGCTAAATTAACTTCTGAATTCAACTCATATAGTGGTACATAAATCTAATTGATTGATAAAATTCGTAGATCGATACACGTTAATCGAACAATCGCTTCGCCAGAATGTATCACCTTCATTTAGCGTTAAGTTGAAAACAAGAATTATTTAATCATCAAAAACCTTACCCGGGACGAAGTTGGATGGCGAGAAGGCGGACTGTTCGACCTCAGCGTGGTAGTTGGCTGGGTTGCGGTTGAGCGTGAAGCGACCGACGGGAATGAGCGGGTAGTCAGCATGTGGCCAAACCTATGGGTGATCAAAATCAATAAATTAGGGAAAGGCATATTATAATCGATTAACTAATTAGCTTTGCAAACATATTCTAATACATGTTGGAGTGATTTTGAGCTGCGTTGGACAACAGACCCGTTTTCGGCTGTAAACGTTATGATGCAAAAGCGACAAAGATAGGAACATTGTGGAGTCATATAAAGGACTAAGTCTCATGAGGAATCTAACGCTGCGCCGGGAATGGATTCTGTCTCCATAGAAATAAATCGATAGCTTTAGAAAGTAATTCTTTTGAAATATTGCTTATTGCAGATAATAAACTTTTTAATAATAATCTCACATTTTAAATTTGTTACATTCTTCTTTATGATACATGTAGAACAGTTTCACAGGCTTATTGTTCTTTTGTATAAGTTTTCCCAGTTATGAAAGGGGTTTTCACAAAATCTCCAAAATCGGGTAGAAAGCCAACAACTAAGATGCAGGCTAATGGCTATAGCCTTCAAAGATTAACATGTGATGGTTTCATTACGAAAGATGTTATTTAAGGTACAGAAAGTAACTCCCAAGATATGTGATACTTCATCGTTACAATGCAATCTTGCATGGCCATTTTCAATCCCGACTCTCTCTCTAAATTGTTTAATGATGCTGTAATGCTTGCAGCTACTGCACTTAATTTTTTTTAAGAGAAAGGCATGACTTGGATTTAAATGAAAGTCATCTATTTGAAATTATTGCTATATTTTGAGTCGGGAGGTCCCAGATATTGACAGGACTAAAGTTGGTTCTAAACTGTGTAACCTAAACACTACCTCATCATTTATTACATCTTGCTGATATGTCGGTATTTGACCATTAAATGTTGATTTATTGTACATTCGTGTGCATTATTGACAAACCGTTTATCTCAGGAGCAATGTGGAAGAGGTAAAGGCAAGTCATTATGAATTGCATATTGTGTACCATCTTTTGACCTCAAACAACCAATCTAGTTCCTATGCTTAAAATAAATTGGCCTAGAATCTGCATATTATGTGCCACGTATTTCGGTTTCCTTAAAGTTTTATTGACCTTTTGTGCATTACAAACAAAAATCATGGAATGAACCTATATGATTTTTAGGAATCCAAACTATGGTATTCGGTCAATATTCCAAATAAGATATAGAGTACATACACATTATATAACAATGCCTTTGCTCCATTATTCCCACAACTATCTTTACCTTGGTCAAATCGAACGGGTTGAACTCCCACTTCTCTGCCTCATCAAAGGTCATAACCTGGATGTACATGGTCCACGACGGGAAGTTGCCGTTCTCGATCGAATTGTAGAGATCGCGCTGAGCATAGTCGGGGTCGGCGCCCTCGAGACGGCCGGCCTCTTCGCGGTAGAAGTTCTTGATGCCCTGGTCGGTCTAAAGAGAGAGAAACGAAATTAAAGTAACAATATTGCCTTATCCCTTCATTATATGCCAGTCTCTTCGGTAGAAGATATTGATACTATGATCAGTCCAAAATGAAGTTGTTAAGTTTTTGTATTAAAAATGTTTCTCGATCTATTATGCTATTATAAAAGAGAAAGGCGCTATCCCCACTAGAGATGAGTTATACACTTTGTGTAATTAAGTTGACTTTAAAGCTACGTAAAAGTTATCCAATATTTCCAGGTACCAACGAAAAATTCTAATGATATTTATTGACATTTTATAGCTTACAACTTGAAGTCAAAAACAAATTAGAAGTCAACGACTGATAATATTAAGGACTTTCATTGTTTACCTTCATGTGGAATTTGCAGTAGACAGCCTCATCCTTGGCGTTGACAAGCTTGAATGTGTGGCTTCCATATCCGTTCATGAATCGGTAGCCGTCGGGAGTACCGCGGTCGGAGAACAGGAAGGACACCTGGTGAGTGGTCTCTGGTCGCAGACTGATGAAGTCCCAGAACATATCTGCATCCTGTTGATCATGGAAATAAATTAAACGTCTGTATATTGTAAATTGTTATAAATTTATTGAAACACTGAACTTGAAATTTCAAAATTTAGATATTGAAGTTTAAGTCACGAAATTTCATAACCGATCAAACTCTCGTTACACAACATAATCAGGTAGTGTCTGAATGGTCATCAATAATTTAACATAATGCAACTCACCTTCAAGTTAGTCTTAGGATTCCTTTTCTGTGTATGGATGAAGCTGGGGAACTACAAAAAATAAATAAACCATTACATGACATGAAAATAAATAAACAGATAGAGAGGACAAACCTAGATAATCCAGCGATTGTTTAATTATCAATTTTTGTTTGTATAAACTGGAATCGTTAACGATGAAATTTCATCTTATTATTTACATTTGAAGAAAAGGTGCCTCCAAGAACTTGCTACATCTTTTCAAGATATGAAAACTTACCAGGAATGGGTCGCGGATGAAAAAGATTGGTGTGTTATTTCCGACCAGATCCCAGTTGCCATCCTCAGTATAGAATTTGACAGCAAATCCACGAGGATCACGAGCAGTATCAGCAGATCCCCTTTCACCACCTGCAGATCAGTATATTTATTGAAAATAAACCAATGAGATTGTATGGAGAATTGATCGAAACCAAAGGTTAATTTTGTTCCATTTCGCAGACTTATATCAGTCACTCAAACAGCGATCTATTTGTTACAATGGCAACCATCTAAACCAAAGAGAAAGGTTCTGTTCTACCTTTTCATCATTCATAGCTTGACAATACTAATCGCCCTTCTTTATGAAATACCTACCGACAGTTGAGAATCGAAGAAACATAGGTGTCTTCTTTCCAATATGCTCAAAGATCTTAGCCTTGGAATATCTGGTGATATCATGGGTAACTTCAAAGTATCCATGAGCAGCTGCAAAAAAATGCATATAATATTTAAATTAATCATTAAAACAAAACAATGATGGATACAAAAGTATCAGAAAATATCCATCCAATTGAACAGTACTTAACCGCCAAAGATGCATATGAATTACATTGTATTTATAAATTCAATTGAGTCCTTACAAGTGTATTCCTGTGCAAACTATTGGATCATATGTCACCACGAATTCAATGCGAGCATCTTGGTGAATTAGAAAAAAAAACTAAACAGGAAATATTTACCAGAGCCCTTAGCATGAACAACTCGTTCTGGAATTCTCTCCCGGTCAAAATGGGACATTTCGTCAAGGAACACGACATCTTGCATGAGAAGTGGACCACGGGGTCCAGCTGTCATGCTGTTCAATTTGTCTCCGACAGGGCATCCTGCCCCAGTTGTCATTCGACCAGCTTCCTAAAAACAATCAACCATTTTATGAAACAGAAAACATTTTTGTTACAAGTTGTATGAAACAAATATTTCGTTCATATTTTTTATCACAGTCGATAATTTGCTCTATTGTTTGCATTGAATTTAAGAACAGACGTATTTGTGTCTCATGAAGATAATCCAAAACGAGTATATACGTATTAATTTAGTCAGGATTTGTCAAGTTATCATTGATTTTAAAATAAATTGCATGTCTATCAATTGTCAAATACAAGGATTTGTGTCAAGATATCATCACCTTTCCCCTTACATACATTTGCGAGCTAACAACTAATTAAAAAATTAACTGGTTGTATTTTATCCTCAAATACAAATGTTTAGCTCAGTGACAAAACTCACCCCTTGAGCTGTCTTGAATTCATTCAATTGGTTTGCAGACTTTTCTCTTGATGCCATTTTGCGATCGTTATTATATTGTTCAAACATACAGACAACAAATGAATTAAATTCAAACTGGTATTCCTATGTTTCCTTTATAGCCTAAATGACTGAATGAGGTGACATAAGAGTTCTAACTGCTTATATAAGGGATTAAAGTTCAACCCCCTTTTTATTTTGGTCATAAAGTAGACTTCCGGTTACATCACAACAAACTGATCATTCAATACTAGTTTGTTATTATCCCGAAAAATCGTTTATTGAGTGTATGTTTGACGCATATGAAATGGGCCGAATCGATGAAAGATCGTATAAAATTTTTTATAATCCTTCAATATTTTCCCTTTTTATGAGTAATTTGACAGAACATTTAAAAACAAAACAATTTGTCGACGATACTTTGTTACCGGTCTCAAATAACAATATATACAATTTTTTATTTCGAATTTATTTTTTGCATTGCAACAATGACACTGTTTAATTTCCAGTGGTACTTGTGGTTATGTTAAAAAACATAATCATAGATGTCAAATAAAGATATTTATCTTTTTTATTTAAACTCTTATTATATTCGCGTAGCGTTTGTCAAAAGTGATGAAATAGTCACTGTTTGATGTTGTCAGATGTGTTTGCATATAAAATAGAGCATCTTGGGAGTACCACACATGATTTATTGATTGACGGTAATTTTCAGTGGTTTTCCAAGAAAACAACATATAAACATGTGTCTTTTCGTATCTGATAAGTCGATTTCTGTTGTGATAAGTCATGTTGTTGTTAAATACTCTAGTTTTTTTTTATAGAGTCGATGTGGTTTATTTTGTTGCACTTGAGGATTAATAAAAATGATAATGATAAATATTGATCTAGCAGTTTCCCATACGTACGATCTACTCAATCAGCTCTAAATTACATAATATTGTGATTCCCTATCTTAATACAGCTGCAACCACCGGCGCTCACAATATCGGTTGATAATCAAGCTATGCAACACAGTTTGAAAGTCAATGTAACATAAATGTTCATAATTTATAGGAGACTTGGCTTACTTAGACTGAGATGCTTGGGACTTTTCGTCCCCTCACTCTCTCCAGACGGCTGACTGTACGCCAATCGCAACGGTCCGATGTTCTGCGCTCTGCATTAGCGATTGGGAGCCCTGTGTCTTCTCACACCTAGGTGATCTATTTCATGAGTGGCTTGCCTCGCGGTCTTGGATTTGAGAAATCTTCTCAATAGGGTTTGGTGACATAGCTTTCTGGGGGAATTGTGACAAATTGCCTCCTCAATCGGCCAAATGCCGCACATGCAAGTCCTATACGCCTTATGACATTTTTAGCGCTATTTGCCACTACGCTTCCGAGGAATACGGATTCCTCTACTTCTTTCCCGTCGACGACTATTTGCTGGTCCCTCGGGAAGATAAAGTTACATTTGGCACCGTTTATTTTTTTTGGCATGCATTTTCGAGCTGTGAGGTTGACGGATGGAGTTTTTTTAATCACTGATAGGAGGGTGATCTTATATGCTTATCCGATGTCTATTGATAAGCTGTCATTGAGTTTGAGCGTATCATCCACGCTTTTCAGTTATGACAAATTCTAGGAAAATATTGAATAGGGTGGGTGATAGAAGGCATCACTATCTTAGAACGATCACTGCGAACCACTCAACTCACTTAACCGTCCATCGATGACTACGGCGCACTCTGTCCCATTGTATAGGATCTCTAATACGGACGATTTTTTGGTCTATATACCGATCAAGATCATCATTTTCCACAGTGACTTTTTCCAAACCGTATCAAAGCAGTCTAGGAGTCAACGAAATTAAAGTGTAATGGGATGCGATATTCTTGGGTTTTCTCGCTGACCTGTCTAACTATGAATATGTGGTCTACCGTGCCTTGTCTGGGTTTGAACCTAAATTGGCTCTCACCCCTTGCCCCTTCTGTCTTCCGTTTCATCCGATTAAGCAGGATTATGCTAAATACTTATCCTTGGATAGAAAGGAGCGAGATGATTTTGTGATTGCCCGGGTTAAGTTTATAGGCAATAGCTGAAACATAATGAGATCTAACAATCTGGTTTAAAACCTGTCCACCTTTTCAATATTTGCTTGGTTAGTTAGACAATATACCGACTGGACTACCTGATTTCGCTTTAAAATATATTAACCTTTATGTGATGTGTTTTTATCATAAATCATAAATAGTATCTCAAATTTCACTTAAAATTCGCTACCACCGGCTAAAATATTATATTTGGATCTGAAATATGTTAGCACGGTTATGGTTGCCTTAACCATAAGGATTCTAAAGCATCGTGAGATTATCATTTTGAGGTAGCGAGTTCCACCTTAAAATATTAAAAAGGGAAATAATAAATCTAAGGGCAAATCAGACTATTTCTAAATTCTTCAATTATATATAATTTCAGATGTGCTTATTTCTCACTGTTTCCATATATTTTACCTATAGATTGACGCCTTACCATCTACTTAGTCTTGAATGCGAACATCATTTGCTCATATGGTCAATGTTTCTTATGCATATTATGCCAAAAATAGTAGAGTGGATATCATTGAACAAAATTATATCGTGCATAATTATATACAAAAAAGTATACATAAAATTTGATTCATAATTTGTATAAAATATATATGATCATGACACATTATGAGAAACTTTAACTCAAAAACTAAATAGTTTTATTTATGATTACGTGAAACTTATTTCACTAAGTTGAAACTAGAACACGTCTCTTAAGTAACAAAAGGAAATACGAGATAGTGGAATATGTGAAAGCTGAATGTGTTTCGTATTTCACACAGCAATGGAATACAAAAATATATGAGCTGATCAGTTACATATTATCTGTTTGGAAGCAAAGTTCACAAGTTTCGATACAGTATTATTTTTTATAGATTTTCTAGATGCCTATAGTAATAACGATATTTATTTGAAAAAATAAATACAAACGAAAGACACTTCATTATCCAATGCATGATTGAAGCCTGATCATCAAATGCTGTGTCAAGTGGACATTGGTGTTTGAAACAGATACATGGACAATCAGAAAACATAACAGCATGGCATGGAATCATTCAAAATATGGAACTGTTGCCGCATACAATGGCTAAGCTGAATAAGCATGGCTCAAACTTTGCAAAACAAATACGCATTTCAAGCTTATTGTGCATGATTCAAAGAGATTTCGTCGGAGGACCTGGTCAAGGGCAAATATGACAAATGGAAACCAAAAATACATTGGAACGATATCTTGCGATAGACTGGTCTCACCTCCAAGATTGCAAAACATACTGCTGGTGACCGAAAATTGGACCTTGACCGACAACGTTACTCAGAGCGTTACGTGGTAACGTTAAAGTAGGGTATATAGATTGCTCCACGATAACTCATCCCGCATTTTCTCTTATGATAGATAAGGTTGTTGTTTTAATTATCATCAACTGCTATTGTAATTACGTTTGTTCGGTATCAAAAATATACTTCAATTTATGTAAAAGATTTACGAAAGCATCGACTTAAGCGCCAATTAAGCTGTGTTTAATATCGGATCATAACTTGACTCTTTGACATTTTAGGCACAACAATATTGTCATAAAATGTTGATACATTCTTAAACACATTCAAATGATAAAATTGGTTACAGCTTGCTAACATTGTTACGCAAATCCATGGCAATCTAATGTAGTTATTTCATGTATTTCTATTAATGTGCAATCTGTTGACAAATTAAAATAAATAGTTTATACTGAACCTTTAATCGTTATTGTAAATAAATTTATGAAAACATTATTTTCCAATTTTATTTAAGTATTATGGCTTTCATAACACAAACTAATTTAGACTTTACAACTAATTTAGAATGCATTTGTATGACACACATATCGTTGCTGATACGAAACAATCGTCCCTTTCTCTGTCCAATAATTTACTTATTTTATTAAGATTTATTCTGCTCTTCCAGTCGTTTGGCGACAGCGGCGACAAATGCAGCTCCTCGGCCACTTCCATCAAGTGCATCCACCAATTTAACCTTAATACGGTAAAGATAAAAGTAATGTTGCAATAAATAGAAAAATAATATATTTATTTAACATGAGGTTGGTAATGGTAAAGGCTATTTAACAGAATGTTGATAGAAACACATCAAAAGTACTTTTTCATAAGATACTAATTTAAAGAATCTGGTACAATGTCGATTTGAGTGGGTTGAGTAAAGCCAAAAACACAATAGTATCTAAGTATAGGATAACTGAAACGTTATGTGCAAAACATATTTATCGTGCAACAGCCAAATATATTGTAAATGTTTCGGTATATCTTAATAGTTGTGAATATATCACCTTTGTATCTGGAGCAAGATATTCCAGCCAAGCTTTCATGTGATTTTCAAGCTTTGAGTGATACCGAAAGAGAGATCCGTCCAACCCAATGGTCATCGTTTTTCGCTTCATTCGGCGTATCAATATACATAATTCTGTAAAATTTCATATCTTAAGTTTCATTTATCTATATCAAACCTTTTAAAATCATTTAACGAAAATGAGGTTGAAAGCTAGTAGATCGACAAAACAGTCAAGGTATGATATCTATCCTATAGCTTTTATGAATCTTTTATATGTTTTTGTACATTTTGTATTCAAACAAACGTTTATGTGCTACATTAAGCACCATATTCGACTTATAAAAAAATCATTTATTTATTTATCATCTCAACACAGTCCTATACAGACAGAATTTTTGAGTGAAACGTACTGGCACAAACAACTTGAGCAGCGCGGATGGACAAGGCCGCGCAAATGTATCTGATGACAGAAATATCCTCGTCATTTGCTACTGCGCTCAAATTGAGATCTTTCAGGAGTTTGTGAGTATTTTCTAGATTGGTGTCAGTGTCACTAAAACGAAACACAAAATAGATAAGTGATGTATTTGAATTCTTTTTCAACGAAATATATTGTTTTGCCAATGAGAGCAAGTGAATTACATATTGTAAATATAGTGATTTTGACCAGAAAATGTAATCTAATAAAGAAATGTCTAGGAATCATTTTGAACAATTATTTAACTTACCCTTCTATTTTCGATAAATGCTCGGCGGTAAATGATTTCCAAGTTTCCAGTTGTTCAGAAACTTTTCCCTGAAATATCAAACCCTGTTTTGTGAGATCTAAAAGGATGAGGCGCGCTATGTCTCCGATGTAGTGACCAGCAAACAGCTTCTCGAAACTGAAAATAAATATTATGAAATTTAGATAATTTAATTGCTGCGAATATCAATTAAACACAAAATTTAACCACTTTATCTCAATTTCAAACGCAATTTTGGATAGAGTTAGGTTAACAGGGGAAATGTTTAACGTTTATATTTCTTAGAAAACGGAAAAAAATCTTTGAATATGAAAAAAAAATCGGTCATAAAAATAACTGCAGAAGTAACTTTCTATATGCGAATAAACTATAAGGGGCCGATTGAACCATCTCAAAACTTGAATTATACAAAAAGAGTATATCAAATCATTCATCTTACGTGAACGATCCAACATGATTAGAGTGTTTGTCGATTACAAAATCGTATTCTGTCTTCATGAAATCGATGCTGCCGTTGTCTCCAAATGCACCACTCTCCATATCTATGACAACCTGATATCAAAAGAAATCGAATCATTAAGAGATATACTTGGACAAAATAAATCGACGTTGCATTTTATAAAGAACCAATATGAGGCATAAGTGGAACATACCTTCGATATGAAGTTATATATTCTTGAAACACAAAATTATTGAAAGGTTATTCATGACGCATCACCGAAAATTGATTCATGAAAATCATTCGATAGCAGATAACGGTTTGCCACGATATCAACACGTCGGGCCATCGGAACTCCAATAAAAAGGACGATCAAAACGATTATCTTTCCAAATCACATGAAAAAAAAAAAATATGGCATCTGTTACTTCATTTGTGTCCATCGGGTGCACACCTTCATCCTCTGCTGTCCACTTTGGAATGTTCGATATTTGCTCCACGTAGGCAGCATTACAACCAGTTCCTTAAACAGCAAACATCTATAACTAACCAATCCGAAACCAGTGTTGAAGAATTTGAATCGATTATTGATACACGCTCGTATTTTGAAGATTTCGTTATCTCAAATAATTTGAGTCGCAATTTTATAATTCAACATATTATATGATAATTGTTTTTATGTTTTCATGCAAAGAGTGTATCATGGAATTGCATTAAAATGCCTCACCGATAATAAGCCCTATACCACATTCGTGATCCAGATATGAACCCGCAAGCAGTGTTCCGGTAGTGTCGTTCAAAATCGCTACAACCTCCACTTTGGTGTCCTGAAAATAATGATATTGTTTTAAAATAATTTTGAAAAGCAAGTTGTTTGAAGATATGTACTATCCATTATTTTTTGTTATTTACATCGTTATGGTACATTGAACAAAATATGTCGTGACCGACGTGGTCCTAATTATTTTCGAATTTACCAGAACACTATAACGTCTCAATACAAAAGATAACATCCGATAAATATATTGTATGAAACGTATTGTTACATGAACAAATCTACGCAACGTTTAATAGTATGAAAAAAAAATCTGCGCAACGTATACATTAAAGGCGTAGTACATGTATAAATCCAGTGGCGGAAAAAGATAGGCGACGTTGGCGCCAAATAAGACACGTATACCCACTCGGCAAGGGTCGTCCATAATACGTAGCATTCGGACGTGACGTTGAGAGGACGACCTACTTTGAGCCCGTATGAAAGTTTTCCGGACGTCTTTTTACGCCCCGGCGTCCGTAGAACGTAACTCTTACGTCCGATTCGGACGCGACGTCAATGCAGCGTCTTTTCCACGTCCGTGACGAATAAGGACGTCCGGAAAACTTTCATACAGGCCCAAAGTAGGGCGTCCGCTCAACGTCTGTGGACGTCTTGCCGAGTGGGTAGGGCCGAATGGGTTGCCAATATATTTTTGATATAATATATAACAGCGAACGGGATGTGGTGTGGGATGTGCTGCGCTTTTCCTTTTGTAGATCCGCTCTGCATGGTTACTCAAAAAAGTTGTATGCCTACCCCTCGCCTAGCGATGGCCTCCTCCAGCAACCTCACAGCATCCTCTCCAACTCCGTCTGGATTTGCGAAGCTCTTAGTCCACGTGACCAGGATGCCTTTCTTCAATCCCTTCTGGATCATGGGAAAGGAGAAGGTGAAACCTGTTTCAAAAACAATATATATATGTATATATAAAGCAAAATGTGAAGCAAATAAAAACTTGTGATATATGCATAAATGGAATCTAAATTGTTGTACATTTTTTTCAGTGTAGCGTGGTTATGGATTCTAATAAATATAACATTTACCTACTTATTGTATCGATACAATATCTATATACAATATTTATATACAATATCTATATACAAAATACACCATTTTAGATACAATATCGAACGTCAGCACATGAAAGGTTCTAATGGTTTTTACCTAGAGGCAGAGTTTTATCCAACATGTTTTCTTCGGTCAAGAATTTATGAATACTGTCTGCAAGGTGGTCGAAAACCTATCAAATAAATGATTCGGTTTATTATATGAATGCTTTTGGTCAAAACGTTGCTATAAAATAATATGATTTTTTTTGGGGAATTGCATACATTGATGAAAACAAACATATTTATGAATGGGTTATCTCTTCCAAGACCATTACATGATGTGGACCTTTTTGTTAAATCAGATACACATTTATATTAGTTCTGTGTATATGAAAGATGTGAAGAATCTATAACTACCTCTGATGCTGGACCATACAGTTTGCTATTAGGTACATTGTAGTTTCTACTCAGGCTCTCACATTTTCCATTTCTCATTTTGCACAACAAAACCCTGAAATTGGTGCCGCCGAGATCGAGTGCCAGAAAATCGCCATTCTCTGAAAGGGATGACATAGTTGTACTAAAGGCGATCCGAGAATATGCTCGTTTAGTAGGGTAAGAATAGTGAATTTTGGACACATGAGTTATCCGTGCAAGCTGGGACATGTTTTTTACGCTGACGTCATCAGTGCAAGCTGAGACATGTTG
>LQRL01146608.1:11327-22348 GCA_001703475.1 Hydroides elegans | reverse complement strand
TCAATTTGAGAAAACAAGGTACTATCTAGCTCTATCTTAGTTTCAGTTTATCGTGTAAAACGTTCCCTCGAGTATTTCACGAGAACCATTTGATAAGAAATTTGCGTTATACTCTGCATCTATTGACAGTCACCATCACATAGCACATGGTTTATTCAAATATGATACACATAACCATCAACATAAACTTATTAATTTTTCGTCTTAAATGTTTAAATGCATCTTAAATGCACTCTTAGCTTATTGTCCTTTTTAAAAGTGCGACCGGGTAATCCCCACCGAGGGAGCCAATCATAAACTCTATCTGTTTATTGTCCTTAATGAAAGTGAGACCGGGTAATACCCACCGCGGAAGCCAATCATAGACTCTAATATTTTATTTCGTGATTACATTCCTTTTTTACCTTTCCAGTCCTGCCCCCTAAAAACCCTGAAATATGGTACGCATTCTGTTGTTCTTCCAGAAGACACCCGCATAAGAGCCCTTCGGGATGGAAGGCGCTTCTGGGGAAAACTGACTACGTCAGTAACTAATATTGGTCCAACTATTTTTCATCTCAATGGTTTCGTTTTTCTGTACATACGAAAGTCAAATATAAGGTTCATTTATGTATAGCCTATGTATATATAGGCAGGAACGAGAATTAATATTTTTATATATTTTGTATAAAGATGTTATCCCTTTAAGTTCTTAAGTCTTTGTTAAACAGCACTCCTTTTATCATAAACTGTTTGAAAACTTTACCTTTAATTTGTAAATTTTGGGGAGCCATGTTACAGCCAGCAGAGACCTCATGTATATTTTAGTGATTATATAATATTATTGTGTACTGAAATACGTTTCCAACTTTAGACCCTTAATCCCTTTAGATTTAACTTTGATAAACTGAATTGCCTGACACGTCGCTCAATGATATTCACGGTAAAATCTCGATTCTATTAAAACAATTCTTTTGTCCTCAGTTATGTAACAAACGTGTATATGAAAGCACCACTCAATTATGAAAACATATATTGGAATATATTTTGGACTATAGAAAGTTAAGCTGTTATAATGGGGCAAAAAGGTACACATTTACACTTTATTATATAAAACTATATTACAATTTTATTACAATTCATCTGATACTTCTCTATATTGAATATCATAAATTTACAGTGTAGATATGATGCATTATGGTCTTAGAAACCATGTTCGAATTGTCAACGTTGATGTTACATTATACTTATGATATTGTTATAATGTTTATATAGTAAACTACATATCTGTTATTGCAATTAATTATATAACGTTGGTTTATTGAACCTTAACTACAATATTAAGTTCTTAAGTTGAGTTGTTTCATATTTCTATCGAGTGTTTTTCTTTATATTGTTCAAGTTCTTCACGGTGTTATTTTCAATAAAGTACATCTGTGAAAACCAATTCCTCGTGATTTCACTATCCCTCGATCCTCGATCTCACAAAAAAATGCAAGTTTGAAGTTTAGTTGCATTGCAACACATATTAAAAGAAAACAAATTAAAATAAAAGTCATATATGAAACTTCGTAAATGTTACGAATCCTTTTGTTGTTCCAGACGATGCTACAACAGCATCGACATCAACATCGATTATCACAATTACGATTATATTCTGACCAGACTCCTAGGCCAAAAATACAAAGAAACCAAACGAGTTCATATCTCAGGTCCTTCAAATGCACTTCAATTGATTGATGGCCAGCTAGGGTGTGGCATAAGGAATGAAATCCATATTTACAGCAAACAACTGCACACAGAACGTGTCATCAAACTGGAGAGGTTTGGAACCATCAACGGCATCGCCGAAGTGAACGACAAGTTGGTGGCCGCGGCTTCTCACAATGGTCTCGTCGTCATTGATAGACAAGGTAGTCATACTGATATGTTTTTAATGACTGAATTTAAATCATTGAAAATGATTAAGATCTAATGAAAAATGATTATATTTTATAATCAAGTATGTATTCATTATGTTTGATAGCTAAAGATTGCTATCAATAATGATATTAATGTGCGTATTTATGAATTTATTCATGAATTTAGGAATAAGTATGTGATTACAAAAGGTTACCTTGATATTCATACTCATCGATAGGTATTCCTTGTGATACTTTTTATAATTGAATATATTTTAATTCATCATTTTCCCATAAAACCATCATGGGATTTGTAAAGTTTTTAGCAACATCAATGCCTAAATATAGATAATGATATGTCACTGAAACACTACTGCGATGTGCGCATTTCCAAAGCATTTAACATATTTATTTGTTATGCAAAGGTCCTATTAAACTTTGTATTTGTGAGTTATGTAGCTGCATATCGCATCATGTAGTTTGCATAGGCATAACCGCATACTTATCACAGTGTAATGATTTAATTTCAAGGCGCAATCTTTCGGCGCTTACATGACGGCATCCAAGGTGATGTTGCTGTTCAAGATGGACTGATATATGCAAACATAAGAGGAAAGGACCGAAATGCCGTTCATGTCTACTCCGCCAAAACCTGGCAGCGAATTGCCAGCGTGTGCTGAATTTCGGCACTTCCACACCTTGTACGTCAATGAACAATGCCTGTTTGTAGCATGCTTTGACACTAAACGCATATACAAGATGACATTAAATGGAAGGATTATTAAAACATTTAACAAAGATGGTCAAGCAATAGGTGAGTTTGGATTTTCATTCGCAAGAATGAGCGACTGCGCGGACAATCTGCTCATTGCCGATCATGATAACAACCGTTTGCAGTTGATGCATGGAAAGGAGTGGTCTATGTTACACTTACAGCCACCGCCAAAAGAGCCAGCCAACGTAGTGTACGACGGCAACGCACTCTATGTGGTTCTATGGGAACTTCCATGGGCACTTGTGAAATACAAATAACTTGAATGACTAGCTACACCGAATAGGGATACATATATCTATATGATGATTTATAAGCTTTGAAAAGACAAATTGTGAAACCAGATATCAATTTGTTAACTTAAACTATAATTAAGTAAAGTAAATATTATTTCAAAACCGCGTTATTGTACAAAATGGGAAAATGAATGTTATGGTGGACACACCGTCTTGACAAAATTACACTTACCTGCACATTGTTAGTTGTGTAACCGCCTCTAGTTGCTGCGTGGTATACGGCTATTCTCGCAACTGCACTCAACAGTATCAAGTTCACTCAAAGCGGTGTACGACGTCCAAGCGCTGTACATGGATCAAGGGTATCCAAACGCAAATACGAACAAACCGAATGACCATCGATACTTAGATAGGGTTACCTATTTATGTATAAACTTATATTTGCCTAAGATAGACAAAACGTGAAACCGGATCACGAATCGATCTTTTAGACAATATAAGACATTATAGTCTTCAGGCAGCAATATACTTGCCAGCCAACTTAAATCAATTTAAATTTTCATAGACTTATATTTAATAGTAAAATTTGTTTCGCATTCCAATTAAATTGAGTGCAATTAATAAATTGTTTTTGTATTTATTCAACAAGAATAGTGGTTGTGCCACATGCTATCTTAATAAAATATCTAGACCATAGCGAGATTCATAAGATGCAGCACAACTTAGGTTTAGTTTCAAACCATAATGGTCAATTGTAAAGAGTTTAAATAGTTTATTCACATACTGTTTCACTGTTTCCGTCTAAAATTATATTGCTATTGCAAATGCTCAAATGCGATTACTGTAAATAATGAATAAAGATAACTGAAATTAAACTATGCTTTTCTTATATTTTATTGGTTATCGTTCAATTCAACTTAATAAAATCACTAGAATTCCGATACCCACATTCAAAAATATTTTTTTATAAGCTAATTCAATTCATACTTTATACATGTAGTAGAAAAATTACATAAAATGCATTTTCATTATATTGTATAAGATTGAATATTTAACGGACCCATTACGAACTATTTCTACATAAAACAATTGCCTTTACTTAAATATTTAATGCTGATATAGGATCAATATTGTGATTGAGAAACGTTCACTAAACCTAGCTTGTTCAATCAATAAAGCACTATTTCAAAAATTAATATCATGGAATCATGAAGTAATTTTTATCTTGGAAAGAAAACTTTAAAAGCACATGCAAATAAACCAAGTTCCAAGTAAACAAAGTTCCAGAGCTTTACCACACCCACCATTTAAACGAACTTAACCGTTCAAAATTATTGGATATCGACGTACCATTTAAATTGTCAAGTTTTGATTCTGAGCCAGTTGAATGGGTGTTTTCGACATGCTTGTGGTAACGTTTTGCGGTCGCAATGCCGTTCCGTGAGGTTATAGACGTGTTTGCCGAATGTTTGTGTTTTAAACATTGCGATTTATTTGACCAATTGTTTGCAGCTTCACTACTTCTTGTCTTAATTGTACTACTCTCAGCCACAACAAACCGCCTTCTAACGGTACTTTAGGTTTTAAGGTGCCCGTTACTTAATCTTTTGCTTTTGCTTTTATCCGAATGACTATTCGTTCTTGAGTGAACTATGTTCAAACCGGAGAACTGATTATTTGAGGAAAGAAACATCAATTCAGGCACAGGTGGTGGAGAACTGTTTGTTATATCCATCCATATATCCATACGCGTGCCTGTTGATACCATGTGCACTAGATGTAGTCCCGGAGAGATTAAAAGTAGTCCCTTTGCTACTAGGGTATTTGCCTGCAACAACATTGTGATGTGGTAATGTGAAATCGCCTTTGGGTAGAGAGCCTTGCTTTGCTTTTACTTTTGCATCACGCCTTCTCTCTACTTGCGATTTGTTTTCTTTTTTCGCAGCTTTTCCAAACCCTGACAATAACTAATTCATATAATATTACATGTGCAAACCAAGCCTAATTATAACGATTTCTTCGCATTATCCAGCTTTTGTTTAAGATTTTACATACAGTATGAGAATATAAGCATGCGTATATTCTGCCTGTATATTGAAATACAGGACCCTGGACTACATGTCACTACAAATTAAGCATAACTTTTCCAAAAATAGAATACAATTGAATTAAAATTGTTTATCAAATAACCAATTGTTGCAAATATTAAGTATACGCTATAACAAATCGAAACAGGACAGTCCAAGGTTAGTGTGCATATGTGAAGTTAATCCTTGTGACAATTAACATATCAAACTTGTATGTTTTTTTTAATTAAGTTATTTAGTAAAGAAAATTAATAAAAAATACCCTCTCCTCCAAGTGAAGACTCCCGTGAGCTTTGTAATCTGTTCTTCACTCTAAATCAGGTATACTTACGAACAGGAATGTTGATCACTGTTATGAAAGTAGTGCATATAGACATATTTTCATTGTATAAAACATTGCAAAGAGTGAGTCATCTTCCCAACGTTTAATGACGCTGTTTAAATACACTTGAGTGGAGTATTAATACAGGACCTGAACCGAAATTTTTCCTCAATTAGAGTGCACGCGTATTGGCCTATTCTCATATGCATTGTGAATACTATCTTACTCAACACAGTGATCTCACGAAAAAGCCTGGTTTGTAATTTCTCAGTGAGGTCAAAATGTACCCAGCCTTTGAGAGTCCTGTGAAACCCAAAATATCATTTGAGCCTTACGTTCACTAACACAAGCTCACGTGAGGCTACCGGGATATATTGTAACCTCATAGTGATCCTAACAGTGTGAGCCACACACATATGATTCACATGAGATTCCTAGTTGACTAGGATAGCTACAATCTGTTTATATATTATTGACAGTTTTATGCCACAAAAGATAATATAGAGAAAATAAATTGATCATGCCATAATATTAAATATATTATCCATACTCACTTATTTCTAATGTCAACTCCACCAATACACTTAGAGTTTAAACATATTGATGTCATTTAAATAAAAAGAATATTGTTTACCGAGAAATCATTTATATATAAATGTCATCATATAAAAATTCATTTATTCTAGTATACATTAGATACCTAGTTTTGTGCCAGAAAGACACTGTTATATGGATCAACGTAATGAGAATGGATACCTGTACAGTTAAATCAAAATTGGACTATTACATGCAATAAGATTGCAATAAGATTACCTTATTAAAGTCTTTATGACGCATTTTTGGTCGTCGCGGGAGCAAGCTATCCTATTGGTACAAATGGGAAGGTGCACTTGACGTTTCGTTTGACGTCTCGAAGTCATCAAGAAGTACAGCAACTCCCCGCAGCCTCCCCGAGTGCTGCAAGCAGCGGAAGCAGCAATACCCCTTTCAAAATGATGAGAAAGTCTTCGAGGGATTATACTTCAATCCCGAAAACGCAGGATGGTTGATGAGTTCGCTGTATTGATTCACCACAGCAGGCAATGTGTGAAAAACGTTTGAGCCTAAAATCCACATGAAGGACCATTTAACAAAGGCAAACAAAGTGACGTGTAAAATTTGTTTATGGAAATTTTCCCGCAAATCAATTTAATGAGGCATTTGCGGCAAATGCAAAACCTGGGAAACCTAGTCAAAGAACCTGTAGTGGTGATGGATATTGAATAAACTGTGATGTTATTGTGTAATATCTATGTCCTCCTAATGGAATTTGTTTTGTACTAATAGGGGCTTTTGTTAAATTTATTTTTCTATTTATTTTATTGAGCTCGCAGTGGAAAGAATGCACTTATGTTATGCTTTCATTACAGTTACAGAAGCAATCCGTGGAATATCATGAAACTTGAACAGTAAAGCCGTGGTTCGTAAAGTTATACGACCTCATTGGGAAATAATGGTAGACTTGCGTGGGAAAAATAGAGCATCAGTGTGTGGTATCAACTGACCCCCACGATGTTGGTTTCCTATCTTCGATAATATGATTATTATAATGTATTCATATCGAAAGTTAAGGTAAAAGATAAATGTTGACCTCAAAGTCATGGTAGTTAAGTCCAACATGAGGGTTTTATGATACCATATGGCTATCTCATAAATTACTCACCGAATCTTTTCCTGTTGTTTATGATGTGAGGTTGATATCACTTTCATTCCTAAACTTAAACCTCATAACAACATAATAGGACGTTCACGATCGGACTAAACACTAAACACATCACAATTTAAGTAAACAAGACGAGACAAACATTACAGTACAATGATATCAGGCTCATGGTCAACACATGTACCTTCCGCTAACTTTTTGGAGTACACCGTTAGCTACCTTGTTTACTAGGCTTACAGTCCATTTGAAACTGTAATGGATCATGAATATAAAAGAACTGAAATCTAAAATGCAATCATTTGTTTTTGTAATTCGTTGTATATGACCATTTAAACAACGTGATGAGAGCGTTATTTAACAAACGGGACCCTGTTTATCTTAAGAAAATGAATAGTTTTTTTTTCGAAAATGTTCTCAGTACTGATGTATGTGTTTTATTTCTTTTAAACAAAATGGCATACATAAATTAAAATCATAAATTTATGCAACTATCCCCTCCATTTTTTTCAGTCTAGGTCAAAAGCCCCTCGGGCGACAAATATCCCGGTTTTACATAATAAAAACTATAACATATAAAAGTTTATTTTTTTTTAATATCGCAAAGATATACCCAGGGCTTTCCTATAAATTTCTCTAATATGGACCTACACACACGAAAAGAGGCAAGGAACATATATACTTAAATGATCGTTACATGACTAGCGGCGCTCCTATAAGGGACGTTGAAGTCCTTTTTCCTCTGCCACCCCTTGCCGCTTCCTTTATGAACAGACCCTAAGTTATTACTTGGTGCTAATGTCAAAAGCAAGCCATTTTCTATCATGCTGAATTGTATTCAGAGGGTCATTTAAATTAAAATGGAGGGTAATATGCACCTTTCTACGAACGCCCTGAGCAAGTAGTTTGACGTCCAGGCATTCTAAAAGCAAAAACTGACGTCACAATGAGATCATATTGGGTCGCCCTGTTATTAAAATTCTATAATAACAGCTTATATATACATTACTTGTCAACGTCCGCGACGTCCATATGACGTCGTTTCGATATCCTAGGATAAGAGCTACTGTCTTAAAAGACTTCATTAAGTTGTATTATTAAAAATATATATATATGCACCGATAAAGTCATTTATGATCGGGAAGTTCATCAACGCTATTTGGACCACACGAGAAGGGATTTTCGTCAGTTAGGGGGCCGCCTGCTGTTTACCAGCTAAGGGGTGATAAATGTATTAACGTGTTATTTCTTAACTGCTTTGGATACAAAAAACACTTAATATATTAACAATGCAGAAGGCAGCTTTCATTGAGATCAAGGACACAAAGAATCAAAAGTATCACGGACTAAGAAAGATAAGAATCATGTTAGATGCGGTTCAAGGACCCTCTTGATATTATATGTCTTTTGCCACCTGTCTGTTTATTATTACAACAAATGATTTACACTATATATTTGCTTACATATTCTTATGTGTATACAAGTTAATTTTCTTATATGAAAATAATTTCAAATGATAATGATTGGATATGGAAAACTATTTAAAAACATCTATATGTAACACATATTTATTGACCAACGAACATTAAGTAAAAACATTGATAATATGGCAGATAATAACTCATCGCAAGTGACTCGCAAAAAAGTTCAACGAGTGACAAAAGAACTAGTTGGTGACTATACTGTCACAACTCGTCCTTTTATTGGTAGTGGAACATTTGGACGGGTTTATGAAGCAGAACACAATGAATCACATCTTAAGGTAGCCGTGAAAGAAATTGCTATTACAAGTAGTAACAAGAAAGATGAATACATGTCTGCAATGGCGAATCGAGAATTTCAGATTTTACAGAAACTGAAATCTCACCAAAATATAGTTCAAATCTTAGATTTGGTTCTTGAAGAGGATTCCTGCTGGATTTTTATGGAGTTTTGTAACCTTGGTGATTTAAAGGTATATCTTGAAAATCACAGCGAGATTACTTTTGAGTCAAAAATCAAAATCATGGATCAATCCGCAAGTGCTTTGGCTTTTATGCATCGGCAGAAGCCAGCCATAATTCATAGAGACCTCAAACTCGAAAATATTTTAATGACGAAACGAGGAGGTGAGGACATAGTGAAATTGACTGATTTTGGATTATCGAAAGTCTTTGAGGATAAGCACACCTCTTCTTTATCAGCTGTCTTTCACCGAGGCAAGTTCATGACCACAGCATGTGGTTCTCATTTCTTCTTAGCGCCCGAATTCTTTGCAGAACTGGATGGAGGCCTGCAATACGATCCTTCGATTGACGTGTTTGCGCTTGGTCTTGTACATCTAGTTGTATTACAGTATGGGGACAGTTATCCAGAAACCATCCCGCTTTCAGGTATTGCTTACATGATTTGTGTGATATGAGTATTCATAGCTAAAACTTACTCTCTTTCGGTCAAATGCAATGAAAAGAGACTGTCCCATATCCCAGTACAATTTTCAAATTAACATCTAACCAAATATAATTCAGTTATAGTTTTCGGTATAAGAATAAACAAAATAAACGAATTCATATCCTTTACAAACATATGAAACAAATAACATAATACAAGGTAGTTTATTATCTGCAGTTGCTTCAAGAAAGGCGAATGTTGTTGTCAATATTGCAACGGAGATGCTTGAGAGCTATAGGCAAAAGAAACCACTGCCTATTCTTTTGGAAATGGATCATCGAGATGACGAAATCAATCGACGAGTCAAACGAATAATAAAACGTATGACTGAGTTTAGAAGTATGGAAAGAAAGAATATACAAGAGGTCAAAGAAGAATATCAAGGTAATTTTCGATATGAAACTCTAGTTGAGGAACTGATACAAACAAGTGACATAAAGAAATGACATAAATATGCTCACTTATTTCATTAAAGTATATCACCATTTATAGAAAAAAAATAACATTGTTTTTTTTTTAATAATGATAATAATAATGTTTATTTATATAGCCCATAATCAGCATTAGATCAAAGGGCTTTACACAAGTATTATATAAAGAATGTATTAAAGTATTATGTATTAAATGTATTATGTATTAAAGTATTTATAAGATGGGAATATTGATAGAATATATATTGGACGGACAAATTGGACATAGTTATTTGTTCCGGTTTACATAGACAACATTAGCATAATCTTATGTTTTGCAATTTACATATCCCCCTTTATTGACCTCGATTGATATCATCATATATTTTTGGCAATGATTTTTTGAACAAATTAGAACCTTTGGGTAGATACGATATCAGAAACAGGTACACTAAAATTAGTACAAAATGAAACTACTATAATGTAAATATTATAATAAACCCCTTTTCACTTTTAATGTCGAGATTAAAACAAATACTGGAAAAGTGATAAAAGGCCGTTCTTTAAAATATATTACACCTTCATTTCAGAGATTCTTTTTAGCATGCGAGAAAAGGATATTCCTATGAAAAATAGGCAGGATGATGAAAGCGGAAAAGAAGCAAAGAAAACAGATATTGAATACATAAAACTTAAGGAAGAAGAGATAAAATGTAAAGATATGGAAATAGAACGACTAAAGGCACTACTTGAATCGAAGGGGTCAACCAAGCAAGATGGAAAACCTCCAGAACAAACAAAACAGGTATTAAACTGCCATTGTTGCATAGTCTGATACCGTGTTTATTATCATTTGCTATGATTCTAGTGGGAATCGATAGATATTATTTGCTCAATGTGGATAAACTTTTTTTTTCGAAATAGTTATCTTTAGATGGCAATGATTTAAGCACAAATGTGTTTTAATTAAATATAGGGGAGAGCGGGGCACGTTGTGCCGTGGGGCACGTTGTGCCACCCCACTTATCTCGTAATCTACTTATGAATGTTTTTGGTGTTTATTATCAATAGAAGGGCATTTTCATTTAGTACATCCCCCATAAAAAATAAGCTCCAATCGGGACCAAAGATTTTGTCAGCATGCATTTTTCAATTTTTGCATACCAAAAGCAAGTTTGGGGTTAG
>LQRL01146600.1:2156-14693 GCA_001703475.1 Hydroides elegans | reverse complement strand
GGTTGACTCAAGCAGTGCTGTTGCTCGTAGCTACCGTGTATTTTATCCATAGTAACCCCATTCACCAGAATCTCCATGAGAGAATCAAAAGACAAACAAGCGGTAAGTGATTAAAATCGATATCTATTAGGCTAAAGGGATGCTTGATTATCATTTGATAAAACAAACTATGCAGCACAGTGTAAATATATGAATAATTATTGATCCTGGTGAAGCATAATTTGCTCCTCTTACAACCTTTCAGCAAACTCGTTTTGAAGCGCAGACTTAGCATGGTATTCAAATATAGTAAATTTTAAGTGCTTGACATTGCTGTTTTTGTTTTGTACATATGTGAATGTACCCAAAGTGACCTCATCTATACATCATTGTGAAAAAGTATCGAGATTCGATTATATAGATAGATAACATGTTTCGCATATTCCAAATGCCGACATGTTCTTTGTTGTCAATCAGAAAGTATCAAAAATGCTTTCTAAATCTACGATTTTAAACGATACAGGTTTATGCATTTAACCCTTCATTTATTATTTTGCTTGTTGTAGATGGCACCTGTGCCCAAGCCGACATCGTTTTCATCCTCGATTCAAGCGGAAGTATCGGCGAAGAGAATTGGGTCAAGGTCAAAAACTTCACCAAGGCCATCATCGACAATTTCACGATCGGCGATTACGACACGCACGTTGGCGTTATCGTATACGCGACGCAAGTAGATGAACACAATTACATATGGCTCAATAAGCATAACAATAAGGTTGACTTATACGCGGCGATTGACGCGCTAGTGTGGAAAGACGAGGAAACCAACACATCGGGTGCGTTGCGATTCGCGCGCGAACACACGTTCACTCAAGCGAATGGGTCGCGAGCGAATTCGCCTTATATGGCTATTATTATCACAGACGGGCGAGCGAATCGCGATATGAACTTGACCGCGCTGGAGGGTAACATAACGCGGCATGATTCGTCCAATATCAAGGTCATGGCCGTTGGGATTGGTCAGGAATTTGTGGATTTTGAAGAGGAAGCACGGCAGGAATTGGAGTCTATAGCCTATAATAGTAGTTATGTGTACACGGTGGATGATTTTGAAGGGTTGGGGCTCATAACGGAGAGCGTGACGGCGGTGGCGTGTGATATACCCGTCGGTGAGTAGTTTTATATATTATGCGGTACTATGTTTATTGTAAATAAGCATTGTTCTCTATCTGAATATTAGCTGACAGTTCCTTGGTATCTATGATCCATTATTTTTGGATAATGGACACTAAACCTTAGTGGGCTCGGTCCACTCGGTCAACTCTATTAATAAACACATTGTGCCTTGACTGCGCCTCGGAAATTGTTTACTATTCTAATTAATGGACTTACCTCGTACAATATCCTATACATACAGGGGTTTTCTTAGGGTAGTTAATTGGGACATATAACAGTAGTTCTGTTTTGTTTCTTACTGTATTTGTATTCAAACATAAGTCTGGTTCATGTTTTGGGTATCGATTAGAGCGTTAGCTAAATTCTCTCTTAAGCCTTTATAAAGCAATGAATCATTTTAACTTATATTGAAACTTTAAGAAAATAAACAGCAAACACATTGTCACGATCATGGGGAATGTACATACACATGCCAAAGAACGAAACTTATTAAAAATGCCCTAATCATCATAGAAAACCACATGGAGAACTAATTTTAAGAAAAAATAGGATTATGAAAAAAAAATCTGCCTTTTTAGCAAATTTGCCATCCATCTCCCGATTAACTTATCGCAGCACGTTCGAAGTGTACACAATAGTTAGAAACAGTTGATTTAATCGAATGTATACATTTTGAATAGCAGTCCCCGACACTATAATTGCTGCTTGTCACTAAGGGCAATTTAGCATAGGTGATAAATACATTAACAACTTAACATTCTTTCGCCTTATAAAACATAAGTGGAGATAATGTTGGCTTTTATATGAAATGACGTTGCTTTTTCCATCGGTTTCGTCTACCGCTATTAGGGTTGACATTCGAAAGTAGCTGTTGATTGGTGAGAAATTGAAAATGGCAATTAAGAAAGTAAATTTAATTTTACGCAGCGAAGCAGAGTCTAGTTATCTATTCATTTTTTTGCGATATAACAATGTGTCGTACCGAATGTTATGGGCTGTCATTTCAATATCCTTGCCATTTTGTAAGTGGCCTGATTAACCTTATTTTGGTTGCTAGTACAAGCAAGCCACACCGGTATTGTCAGACAACCTCAATATCCAATACTTTTTAGTGAAATATTCTGACATTGTTTTTCTCCTCTACTTTCACCTTTATCATGTCAGGAAACAAGGAGTTTATGTCTCAATATACTATCAGTCACTATTTTATATAATTTCTTGTGGTTTATTTATATGATTCTTCATATCAGTATTTTCATTTTATTTTTCACAATGCAGCTATCCGGTCAACATCACCTTTCATGATAAATGAGAACCTGACATAGCAATTTACATTCATTTAAGAATCATATTATTGAAATTAATTAGAATTTAATTTTTTAACACTTCTTTGCATATTTTCCTTTTACCGGCAATTTCCTACCAAGAATGCAACCGTCCTGCCGACACCACCTTCACCCCGGACAGTCGCGCCAGCGTTTCCGGTCCCAACTTCAATAAACAGACGTTACATACTTAAAGGGATTTCTAAATTTTAAGTTGATTGAAGTTGCTAGAATGTGTCAATTATCATCTTTTGTAAAGTTCTTTATTATATTCTATTATTCCCTTCATCTTTATCAAGAACGCAATATTTTTAATTTCCCGCCATTTTGATATTTTTTACCCAGAATGCAACCGTCCTGCCGACATCACCTTCATTCTGGACAGTTCCGCCAGCGTTTCCGGTCCCAACTTCGAACGCATGAAAACGTTCATTAACGAAGCCATAGAATTAATAAACGTTGACGAGGACAATTCCAATGTGGCCTTGATCACGTTTGGAAACGAGGCTCAGCTGGAGTTTGGATTAAATGCGTATCATACGAGGATTGAGCTACAGGAGGCTGTGAGCAATGTGGCGTATCGACGGGGGTCGACGAATACGGCAGATGCACTGAGGATGGCGAGAGAAGAAGTGTATTTGTGAGTTTATATATAATATTTAAAACAGCTTAACAATGTCATTTTGGTAGTCAGGGTTATTTTATGTAAGAATACTCAAATTTAAACTTCACAGGCGCGGATTTAGAGGGGGCGCACCCGGCGCACGCCGCCTGGTTCGCCCTTATATGTAAGATAACAAATAAATTTGCGCCCCCTGTTCAGTCTGATAATTTATACTGTTTGAGCCCCCAGGTTCAATATTTTCTGGATCCGCGCCTGCTTCATGTCTACTTTTGAAAGCTTTCTAAGACAAAAAAGGGAAGATACGATTGTATGTCAACATATGCATCGATATTGGTGGTGAACATGTCCTTTTTGAAAAGTCAAACGATTGCAACGCTATTCCGTGGTCTAGCAACATCCATTTAATATATAGTTTTAGGGGAAAACTATCATTTTTGAAAACAAACTAGCACACAATGCCTTTAAAACCCTATTAATTAAATACACAGGTCTCTTTTTTTCAACATAACTATTGTTAATCTGTTCTCTTCCTTTTGAGCAATTTTTACACCCACTTATTTCCGTTTTCCTTTTCTCCCATAGACCCGATGAATCGAGCGGCAACCGCCCCAACGTACAGAACATCGCCCTCCTTTTCACCGACGGCGGATCGAACAATTTCGAAGATACTCTTGAGGAAGCCAAGAGATTGCGAACATCCGGTGTCACGATTATTGTGATAACGGTGACCACGTGGATCAATATGAACGAGGCAAGTTAAACAGCTGGATTTCAGAACTAAACATGTCTGAAGCACACGCAAGTGTAAACTGTCATATTTTACATTTACTGGCTTATAGTGGCGTAATTAATTGTATAAGAATTTACTCTTTAAACCTTTAATTAGCATTTAAACTATGTAACTGATCTAACGTGGACTGTCAATTTTGGGACGTCAGAAATATGTTGCTAAGTATTTAACTATGAAACAGAATAACAAGACAACTATTCGCATACGAAACATAAAATAAAAGCAACTATTACAACAGTTTATCTGAAAAAGAAATTAAATAGACATTTAAACGTAGAGTCTATGACTTCCTTGCAGGTGCGTGAGATTGCCTCAGACCCGGACGACCGAAATACCTTTGTAACAACTTTCAACGATATCAGCAGTATTCGCAACGACATCAAAGACATACTCTGTGATAGTGAGTGTATATAGTTGTGGTAATGCAGGGGTTTTAGTTATGTAATAAATTATGAATTACGTATGAATTAATTTGACGAAGAATAACAAAGAATTTTCGCAAAATATAGTTGGCGGTTATTATAGCATTGGTAATACAGCAATTGTCACTGTCAAAGTATGATGCATTAGTCAACATAATTGACTGTTTAACGCATAATTTCACATCATACGTTCGATAATAATTATCCCCCGTGAAAACGAGGGGATATAGGGTTGAGCTTGTCCGTCTGTCTGTCCGTCTGTCTGTCTGTCCGTCCGTCTGTCTGTCCCGCTTGATATAGGGTACTTTGTGCACGCAAGTTTGGTATGAAGGAGTTGAGCTAGAGCTTTTAAATTTTATTCACGTATTAACCAAGGTCTGAAGTCGTGCCTCGTTAAAGTTTTATCTCAATCGGTTGAAAATTGTCGATTCGGGAGCACTTTAAAAATTGATGATTTTAAACTTTTTTTAGATGCCAAGCACTTTGTGCATGCGAGTTTGGTCTGAAGCAATTGAGCTAGAGCTTTCACATTTCATACACGCATAAACCAAGGTCTGAAGTCGTGCCTCGTTAAGGTTTTATCTCAATCGGTTGAAAATTGTCGATTCTGGAACGCTTTGAAAATTGTCGATTTAAACATTTTCACCCGATGTTAAGTACTTTGTGCACGCGAGTTTGGTATGAAGGAATTAACCAGAGATTTTTAATTCAATACACATATAAACCAGGGCCTAAAGTCGTGCCTCGTCATGGTGTCATCTCAATCGGTTGAAAATTGTCGATTTTGGAGCACTTTAAAAAGATGAGGAAATGTGCCTGATAATATAAGATATTATCATTTAAGTACGTGGTATGTACTTATATAAGCTGGTATGTACTTAAGGTGGTATGTACTTATATATTGCTTATATTAGCAAACATGCTTATATAGGCATATTATTTTTTAGATAAGTGAAATTATATTTTTTTTCTTCACTTGTCTCGTCAGCTGCCCTCAAAAAATATTTTGCGTGTGATTTTATAAGCAAGTATGCTTATATAAGCATATTTATAACCAATCATGCTTATATCAGCATATTAATCAGGAAATTAATAGAGATGTGTTAACACCTATTTGGGGAGCCTGGTGCATTTGGAATTGGCTTACAAAAGTAATCGTGCTTATATAAGCATATTTGCAATGTAAGTTAAATTATATATTTGTTTCGCTTGCCTCGTTTTTCCAACTGGTCTCGTCAGTCCTAGAGATGTCTTCAGAAAGAAGTGAGTGATGATGCAAGATGTTACTCTGTTTTTCTTTCATCACATGATCGTATTTATTCGCAAAATAGTTCGTTATTTCCAAAGTTAATAATAGTAAAAACTGACCATCCTGCATCCACGAATTGTTGAAGTTCACGGGGGATCCAAGGTCACTGACCTTCTAGTTATGGATCGTTTAATTTAGATATTTCATTTATTTTACTTTCTAGAATGGGACGAGTGCCAGGGCGAGGCGTGCGGCGAGTACGAATGCAACAATGGCGTCAGTAATTTTGTTTTGTTATTACTTAAACATGATTATTATGGACATAGAATCGATAATTATTAACATAACATATTCATGTAATATCATATTTATTTGATTCCAGAATGGGACGAGTGCCAGGGCCAGGCGTGCGGCGAGTACGAATGCAACAATGGCGTCAACAAATTCGAGTGCGAGTGTCCCACAAATAGAGCGGGCATCTCTTGTCAACATGGTACGCTATATAGTTTTTTGTTTAGGTTGTGTTTATGTGTGCACAAAACGTTTTTTAACCCCAAAGCAAAACCTCGCTAAAGTGTGCTCGAACCCATGCCCTCTCACAACAAACCAATTCTTTGCTTAATAAAACTAGCGTTTTCAGAGCGAATAAATCAAAATAATGAAAATAGAAAAAAAAGACGTTTTTGTTCGAATTCGGATATATCGCTCAAGCCAAACTTGGCACCACACCACCTACCCCTATTCGGCTGAATGTATTTCTATTCGCCCCCTTGGTTCACGATTTTCTTAATGCGTTACAACGTAAGAGAGACTGTATATCGGTACTTTACGGTAGTATTTATCATCGGAAAAACAACAGAACCTCGTTAACTCGAGGTCCTCGGGACTTCAGATTTACCTCGAGTTATCCGTGAATTCGAGTTAACCGTGGTTTTATAAGACTAACTTATAAGAGATGGGACTTCGAAATCACTTCGAGTTAACGAGTAATTTGAGATAACCGTGCTCGAGTTAACGAGTTTCTATTGTACTTCTTTCCTGATCTTATACTTAAACTATACCATTCATTTCAGTGTGCGAACCGGTTGACGTGGTTGTCGCTGTCGATTCGAGTGGCAGCATCGGCGAAAATAACTATTACCAAGTGCTCGGATTCATTAAAGGTACCAAATTGCGACCCTGTTGAAAATTACTATATACCACAGCATACTGTCACATACACGTTCTTATTTCATGTAAACATATTGATCAACATGAAAAAATATTACATTTGATTTAATTGAATAACATTCCCTGCTCATGTTTAATGAAATTATATCTGATTAAATCGGCAAATGCAAACATCATAACATATAAGGAAAGTCGAGGGAAACGAATTAAATGGATTCATAAACAGTGTTAGCGAAAATATAGAGCCGCATTAGAATAACAACTTTTCGCGATTTTTAGAATTTGCTGAGAACATGAACTTTGACCCCGAGAGCGGTGCGCGCATGGGTCTGCTGACCTTTGCCAACGATGCAGAGGTCAAATATCATTTGAATGACTACGCGACGGGAGACGAAGCGTATAATGCTATCTCGTTTAAATACAGCGGTAAGAATACTTATATTTCTTAAATTATTTAATTGTTTGAATAACAAATAACTTTGGAAAGGAAGAATATGTTTGCGCACAGACTCCTCTATGACGGATAATAAAATATCATATTAGTAATCCCTACCGAAAATATACATAATAAGATATGATTCTGTCCATACAGAATTAATTCTGTTTAAATGAATAATTAATACAGACTGCAGAGGCTAAACCGACGACATGACCATTAAATAATTGGTTTCAATCAATTCAATTCAATCTCATACATGCATAAGTACACTGCCTTAATATAATTTCAAACCCTCCGTTGTTACCCTATATAAGGCAAGACCAACAGCATGAGTATCCTCCATGCCACAAGTAAAACTGTAGAATCCTGATAAAACATAAAGAAAAACAGCTCAATTTCAAGCATTTGATATTCACGCTTTTATCCATAAACTCATTTTACTTGTTTTTCCCATAGGTGGCACCACGAACACCGCCAGCGCCCTCCAGACCATGCGCGAGTCTATGTTTACGTCATCCCATGGAGATCGTACGTCCGCACGCAACGTCGGTATCATCGTGACGGACGGAGAATCGAACGATAAGACGCTGACGTTTGAGGAGGCGGCGCTTGCGAGGGAGGCCGGTATACAGTTGATATCGGTGGCTATCAATATGAGGGTAGGTGTTTGGGTTTTGAAAATTCACGATGCATGCATTTGAAACCAATTCAAACTAATGAAAATCAATATTCTGTATATGAATCATCTAGTTTTCTTATCGTTCTTATAATTAAACACGATACTTCGCAGCAATCAGCCTTATCAAGACAAATATCAACTTAAATAAGAAACATCATTTGAAGGAATGGGAGGGGGAGAGATGGATAGTATTCTTTCTAATAAAATTCGATAGGCATATTCATTGAGGGAAAACATGTATTTATATAAATGTTTAATATATTACAGACTGAGAAGGGTCAACTTGAGGTACGCGGTATAGCAACGGACCCCGACAGTCGCAATGTACTTAATGCGCCCAGTTTCACCGGCCTCTCTAACTTCACCACCAGTCTCGTTACCACTGTCTGCAACTGTGAGTTTTTTTTATGATATATAGTTATATTTATCCATAAGGCATTTTCCAAAAGATAACGTGCCCCCACTGAGGTTTGAACTCAGGACCCCTGGTTTACGAGACCAGTGCTCTACAACTGAGCTATAGAGGCTAGTTGACTTTAAAGATATATCGTCAAAATCCTTCATGGTTTGTGATCCACACTTTTTGTCATTGATAACATTTAAGAATTGACATTTAAGGATATGTATGGACAAATGAGACGCATGACCTTTTTAATGCGATTGTAACCATGTGCGATTACGTCCTTCGATTCCTACAGAAATGTCCTAGATTCAAGAATATTTGGCATTGTTTCTTTTCGTTGAAAGCCACAGGGCCTTCCAGTACGACCGCGTTCACACCCAAAGGAGCCCAAAAGTCTTACTTTATGACAAACCGAGGCATTGTAAAAATAAAAAAAAAACTATCTCCATATATTTGTTTTTTGTTTCGTTGCCAGCGATAAACGAGTGCGAGAGCGACCCCTGTCTTAATGGAGGCATATGCATTGACAAGATGAACGGATACGAATGCATCTGTCCCGATGGCCGATCGGGAATGCACTGCGAACGAGGTAAATTGATTAAACTGGTATCAGTATATTAAAAGTAAATAAGTCTTATGATATTAAGGTAACACTAGAAACCACATTGAATACAGGTCTAATGTGTTGGATTTAAAACATTAACCGACGGGCGATCGGGAATGCACTGCGAAAGAGGTGAGCCTTATGGGGAATATTAGTAAAAATGTATACAAAAATTAGCGAAAATAAGAAAAAAATAAGCGAAAATACATTTATTAAAGTTTCATATCACACATATGGGACACTTGTCAATGGTCATGTGTCGGGTATCGCGGATTGCAAACGCGTGAAGAAAAGTGAAATCGGAAAACAATCAAGTGAACATTAGTTGTGATACAATTGCGTCTGTAACCGAATTCATGATGAAAACAAAAACAAAAGCTCATGTAAATGGTCCTGCATATTTTGCGCATTTTGAATATTTTAATTCAGTTTCAATTTACCAGCTCTCGGTTATATAAAATGAAATAACAAACGTAGAAGATATATTCATACAACTATCGATTGCCATTCTAATGATTTCTTTAAACTACTTTTTTTGTAGAATGCAGCGGTGAGGCGGACATCGTGTTCGTGGTGGACACTTCCGGATCAATCCGCGAGAACCGCTTCACTCTCGTAAGGAACTACATTATCTCGGTTGTCAACGAGATGGAAGTGTCACAAGATAAGGTAAGAATATAGTTCCGTCAATATATTTTTTTAGATATTTTTTTCACATATTCAGTTGTGTATATAGTAATGATGATATTTGTCCCACAAAGAATTCGAATTCATTTTATCGTTTTTTTTAGAAATATTTTTCAAACATATTGCAATAAAATATAAAATAGTCTTGACACTGAGCACACTTTTATCCAAGTGTTTCAAGAAAGACAGTATTACATTTACAAATAATCGTTTATTTTGTTTTCATTCAGAGAAATAAAAAGTAAATCTCTATCAAAATTGCACATTTATGTTCACTTTAGGATACATCCTCATATTTTTCAGCTCTTTCCTTCAAGTTTAGACAAGACATTTTGCAACCATTTTTTTATCACCAAAGCGTTAATTTATGCCTTTACGGGATGTCATATATTTTATTATAAGGCTACCATGCTATTGAATTTCAATTTTCTCCCACCAGGTTCGCATCGGTCTCATCTCATTCGCCGACGACGCCCGCCTCTTGTTTCCCTTGAACGCCTACACGTATTCGAGCGACGTCATTCACGCCATTGAAATGATGCCCTATACCCGGGGACGCACGGCTACTGCCGAAGCAATAAGGATGGCATACGAGGAGGCGTTTAGAGAGGAGAATGGAGATCGCTATGATGTGCCGAATTATGCGGTGATTATAACGGATGGAGAGAGCACGGTGGAGCCTGAGATGACGCTGCCTGAAGCTATCGAGGTAACTGGAAATCAAATGTAGTTTTTGCGACTTGATTTCGGCAAAAAACAAAACATTAAAATATAACTTAATATCACCAAACGTCTTTTCCATGTGTTGTGCCATTTTGAGATGCAACAAAAGCGAATCTATACGAGAGCAATGATTTTAATCTTTGAAGCTATTAGAATTTATGAAATAAGGCAAATATTTTTAAAATGTATAAAGTGTATATCGAATATGATGTAACTTTAATAATTGTCATCTTCAAAGACGCCGGTTATCACCTTTCCTGATGAAAACCATCCGAGGAAAATATTAAAAGTTAATCCAATTTCGTTGTTTCCTATATTTTCAACTTGGCTATCTTTTCCCACTTTTCACAGGCCCGTATCCGTGGTATTCATCTAATCGCTGTCACAGTCGGTCCTTCCGCCAATAGCTTGGAGATGAGAGGCATCGCATCCGACCCAGATGAGTACAATATGTACAGTGTGGAGAGATTCGATGATCTGATTACGCAGAGTATGCCACTTGTCAATGGCATGTGCGACAGTGAGTAGTATTCATTGTTATATTATGTACGTAAATATGGCGGATGAGTGAGTGATTTTGAATTATTATAGCAGAAGGTAATGGTAACATATATGAAATATTACAACATCATGTAAATGTTTAAAGAATCAAACTTCATCTTTAAGTAGCATTGCCTTTCGACACGATAAATGCGTGATAAAGACTGTGAAAGAAATCTACGATTACAACTTTTTTATTTATCATATCTCGGACAAACTATTTGAATCGCCACTCTGTACTCTTTGGTTATTCCACTACTCATTGAGACCGTCCTTTCCATGCCGAAAGCCGATTTTTATTTGTAATCTTTGTAAATATATATTTTTTTATCCAGCCGTAGATGAATGCGCGAGTAACCCCTGCGGCACAGGTCAATGCATCAACGGACTCGGGCAGTACATCTGTTTCTGTGACGACAGGAGTACGGGCGTCAACTGCGAGAGAGGTAAGCATTATAAGATAACATAAATATTGATCAAAGACCTGGATGAACCATCGCAAAATTCTGGAACGCAATTATGGATCAAGGAATGTAGTTCTTATAGTGTTCATGCAAGAGAAACATATCTACACATGTATTTTGTAGGATTATGTAAAATATAAGTACTTTGAGGCGCAATGCAAAATCCAATCACTATTTACCAGTGTTATTTAAAAAATGAAATATACCGTTCCATCTTTTAGAATGAAAAATACATATGTGCATTATATACAGAAAGGATGGACCTCATCCATTGCGATTGAAAATGTTATAGTGCGAATAACGTCTTATCTTAATACTTAATACCGGCATTCAAAAACCATAACGCACATAATTTATACCTTTTTATCTTACCCAGAATGCACGCGTCGCGGCGACATCGTGTTCGTCCTTGACTCTTCCGGTTCTCTCGAAGCAAACTTCGAACTTACGCAAAAACTCGCCAAACGCATCGTGCACGGTTTGAACTTCGAAGGCGGTCGAACCCGGGTCGGTGTGGCCGTGTACAGCTCCGAGGCACACATGATGTTCCATTTGAACACGTATAATAGAAAGGAGGAAGTGTTGAATGCCATTACGTTTACTGTGGACGGCGAACGTACCAATACTGCGGCGGGTCTAGAAATGATGCGTACTGATATGTTTACGCCTAATAACGGGGACCGAACGGGCGATCCCAATTATGCCGTTGTTATAACAGATGGCAGATCAAACATGAATGCGGACATAACAATTGATGAAGCTATACGAGCGCATAATGACGATATCAAGGTGTTTGCAGTGGGCATAGGGGAGAATGGGCGGGTGGACAGGATGGAGATTAATGGGATTGCGAGTGATCCTGATAATGACTATGCGTATATTATGGAATCTGAGGCGGAGATAGATGAGGTTGCGAATGGCATATTAGATGTCATATGCGAATAGATAGATATACAGACTTTGTTTATATAAGGTACCCAACTAAAGTCTTGCTCAACTTGTAGGCCTAAGGCTAAGGGTAATGCAAGTATTGCATGGCTTTTGTTGCGTAATTTAGCTAGTGTTAAAAAGACGATTACATGTATTATTGTTTCGATAGCTATCGTTATTGTTTTTTTAGATTTCAGTAGATTCGTTATTATAAATGGTAATATGATGATGATTTTTATCTAGACGCTCTAAACTCAATGAGACTTCACTCTCGTTATGTATTTGATTTAATGTCACATTATATCAAATTCACATATTCACGGTGTTGACAT
>LQRL01146593.1:0-14650 GCA_001703475.1 Hydroides elegans | reverse complement strand
TAAACCCCCCCCCCCCCTCAACCATGCAAACCCAACCTCCCTTCCCTGCAACACAATGTGACAGTGCCAGGAATGATATTCACGATAGCAGCGAATCAGCGTTGCCAATGTCGTTGGAAACGAGCGAAATGTCGCTTGTTTCCAGGGGCTTTCGCGGTATTTTTATGGCTTTCGCGGGTTGCTTGTTTTTTTTTGCTTGTTTTCGGAACTAATTTTTTTGGCTATATTTTCTTTATAAATTTTTGTTCTTAATTGTGAATTTTGACCATGAAAAAGTGATGTTTTTTTAAGATTAAAAATTGTCGCTTGTTTTTCGCAGTTTTCGCTTGTTTTTAGCGAATTTTTCGCGTTTTTTCATCGCGAGAGTTGGCAACACTGACGATAGCAGCGAATCCCTAATTAGTGGAGGTCTCTTTGCTTGATCAGATGCTCGCCTTACCCGTGGCTGCAGTAACTCGTGTGTTTGACGTAACGCAGGTAGGGTAGAATTATATTACCACTGATGGAATGGCTTAATTACTCCTAGTTATGTCTCAATGGACGAACCTCATTATTTTTCTACTAATTATATGGAATTGTAGTTCTATGGCTGTATGTGACAGGGAACATGGTTAGTTCTGACTATGATTATATCTTAATGACTAAGATATGCAGTTGCATTAATGATTAGAATAAAAGTGCAAATGAAAAAAGGAAAAAACATGTTTCTCAGTCATTCATAAGCAGTAATCAACAATGTTATGCGTAACTAGGGTAACGGAATACAATGCATGGATACAGATAATTTCCGGGATGCGATGATAGTGTATAGTTAGTGACGTGGTTTGCTATATGAATTATTATTTACGTTAAAGTGAAGTGATAAACATAAACATGATCTATGAGATCTATGAAAAACGGGCAATGCCTATATACATGTACATGACAAAGGTGTGGATAATAATATGAACATAACAGTTTGTTCCGAGATTAAAGGTAATATATCTATATTTTTTCTAACGTTGTGAAATGGCATAATAACATTATACCAATTAAACCAATTGTTATATCAACAAATTCATTTAATCATTTGATGTCGACTTGTGATGCACAGTGGAAATATAATAGTATGCTGGAAACCATTAACAGGTATGTGTTTTTATCGCAACGCCTAATGGACCTGATAGCATGAGGCTACATGGTCATTCGCTGGTTCATTGTGACTCTATCCACAGTGAATAATTGATTTAAACAGTTACTATAATGCAGATCCAAGCTTTAGGGTCAGGATGACAGGTAAATATAGAGGATGAAAATATACATCACAGACGTTTCTCATTTACCCATGAAGCGTTGCCATATACGTATGGTCATTTATCTGACTATATTAATAACGTACGTCGGAACTATGATTCCCATGATAAATATACAATTTGAACACTTTTCCTGTTTTTTTTATTGAAATTCATATTTCGGATGTTCGTCACTACGCGACACAACGGACGAGTTTGCTATCAGTCCACAAACTTGATTTGGATATTGTATGCGAAGATGAAGTCCTTACAAATCCCTATATCTTTCGGCATATTATTACATCCTTAATTACGACAATATACGGTCAAAAAATTCCAAGATATGCTGTGACCAAAATAGACAACATATGTCCCGTACGAAAACGTGATGACAAATGTTGGATTCTCGCGTTTTTTTTTTTTTTATGTTGCGCTAAACGTACATTTAAAATTATATTAAAATGTACGCAATACGAAGAAAACCTATATGCAAATCTATATGTAAACATTTCTATATGATATTTTTACCAGAGTTTTTTTTTTTTGCCCAAAGTCACCAACCTTTGTGATATTGACATTTGTCCGGGAACTCAATGTGCGCGGTCTTTTGGCCCTTCTTCCATGTAGGCAGTTCGTTACAATTTGTGATATATATTATAAACCCGCATTCCACAAAGCTATGTGGAACACATGCCTATCCATCGAGCAAATAAGTTAATAATTACAGGTCAATTAAACAAGGCCGATCGCCGTTCCATACCATTTATCTTCTTTTCACGAATACACTTTAAGGGTCTCGAATAAAGAAAGGATCGATAAGATAAGAAAGGAAGTTTTCTTGCCAGTGAGTCGATTTCTTCTCTTTTGAAACGAACCCTGAGCAGAGAGTCCGTGTGATCCAGGAATAGCGACATTTTTATTATGATATTGAAGGGCAATATTTGGATCGAGGAAAATATCGAGACACAAAAGATAGACCCATTTTGACAATTACGGAAATATAGTCCAAGTCGGAAGAATATATGCAGTTTCTTATTTGCTTTATGAAGTCATTTTCATTCAGAAATAAAATTGATAACTGTGTTTTAGAAGCCCCCGTTTTTAATTAATGGATATTGTTCATATTTGATTTGTTCTTTGCACAAAATTAAGCATTCATGGAATTGGGATATAACTGTGGATATAAACTGATCGGTAATTTTAAGATTCTTCTTTTAGAATTCCTTGTTGTAACACTCTATAATGTCCGTTTCAAGATATAATGACAACTACAAGCTGAAACACCTATTATTTTCATTAACAAATAACTGTACTTTGACAATCGTGATGCAATTAATAATTATTGTTTTCACATACAGTGATTTTACTCTCGAAGTTCATTTCAGGGCATTGTTTATAGTGTCTTGTACTATATATTATCATAACAAATAAATTACTTTACAAATGATGATACTTATCAGATATCTAATTTGATTATGAAAATAATGAAAAATATGAGCAGTCTCTGTCGATCCGACCAAATAGTTATCGACCCGTCTTTGAAAGGTATTTACAATTACAAACTAATTAAAATCAACGTGAGCCAGAAAAATAATATTCTCACTACCACAGATTGGTCTCAGATAGATAAAACAACTTATATAATCTTAGAAGGAAGTGAGGGGGTAACTTGTCGAGTTGGAAAATAAGTAGTCCTTATAGCCACATTTTTGCGTTTTTTATTCCAATATAAAATAGTGAGTTCTCATACTATCTAGAATATATATGTATGATATCCCTCTTGTAATATATCGTATTTCACCACTGACCACCAGAATCTTGAAAACAAGCAAGAAATATAATAATTAGGGTGGTTCACCGCGCTTGGCCTTAAGCCCGACACGTATCGTATGCCTAAAATAGCCTGGAAGAACGAATGAAATAACAAAAAGAAGACCCCAGTTTAGCTTGAAACCCCCAATGCAGACTTCGTCACGATTCTAAGGTCAATATTTCTTTAACATAAACAAACTTTGGCAGGTTCCCAGAGCGGTCTTGCAAAAATGGATATCGCGAACCATAACAATGGTAATAGTGGGGTCTAATAGCTTTATATATAAATGAGTTGGATAAAAAGCTAATATTGTATATAAGTTTTATGTTATTGGATAAATCTTTTAGTTCTATTTATTCATATACTTATTTATTTTAATTTGGAAGTATGAAATGATAACGCTGGGTATGTATGAAACTCGTAGGATATCAAACTTAAGATCGTGATCTGGTAATTAACTGATATAATAGCTTGATTTAATTACACAAAATACATATTAGTGCAATCGTTTTTTATCAGATATATGTTTTATCTTTTTAAAAATAATCAATGTTTTATTAGAACAGCATTCATATTCGTTTCGTTTTTTACATTACGTTAATCCAATGATGTGGAAAGTCGTGATCAAAAATAATTGCATAATGACTGTGCATTCCTTATATACATATTACATGGGGATTATGTGCAAAAAGTACGAAACGAATTAACTTAGTAAACTGTTTTGTTTTGTCAAATAAGATTCTGATTCGCCATACTGTAGACAATATTATTTCACGTTTGAAAAAAAAAGTTATCCAATGTTATATATTTACGTTTTAGAATAACTAGCAAATTGACAAATATAAAAATAAAATCGTTTAATAGTAAACTGAAACAAGATACACGAATACATTGCGTTTGAAATTTAATAACTCTCAAATTGCGTGTTAAATTTTGATAACAATAAATTAAAGTGTTTATTGCGTCGATTGGTAAAATATTAATAAATTCAAACTTTTTTCTATCAAACATATATTTGTGTAAATTATATTTTGGGAACATGTATCAAATTTTAATGCGATGTTGATGTAGCAATGATATGAACCATAACAAGAAATAAAGTATTCATTTTCTTGTCACAGGACCCATGACACACCCCTAATCAATATGAAATTGAGATGAAATAGAAACAGAATCAGTCCCCCGTTTTCATTTTATTGAATATTTTATTCATGTTAATTGTAATGAATGTAAGCAAAGGTGATGAATTATGTATTTGATGTGGATGAAGAAATAGTTTTTATCTTTGTTCACGACGTATAACATACACATTTTGCAATCTAGTTTCGTGTACATGTATATAAATAATAAATAAAAATGCGCATACATTTACGTATTATGGACATTTTCTGAACCATGACGTTCGTCCGTTATGGTCCTTACATGATAAGAATGTAATAGATTCTCTATATGTTCTATTTTTATCCCGCATGAGTCGTGTGGTTTTGTTGAAATGGGATTGGAGAAATGACTGACTTTACCACAATATGATTTCGTAAAAGGTGTCATAAGCGTGTGATGTAAGGATATAATATAATGGTGGCATTAACCCTATTATTTTTGGCGAATGGCTTGACCCTCATGAAAATAAGAAATAGAAGGATAAAATACAATAATTAGACTTTATCAATGAAAAACATATATACATTGTAAAAAGAATGTGAAAGTTAGGTATACTATTCATATTTAAAAGCATCATCACCTTTATCAACAGGGAAAAAAATTGAATTATCTTGAAAATGTGCTGTTTTTTTATGCGAAAGGATAAGAATTGACGAAGAAATATATAAATGGAAGATATATTTGATTAACCAATAAAATAAATAATAAAATGTCAAGGTGTGTAATAACTGGATGACGTGTTGGGTTTTTATTTGCAGACAAGTTCAAGAAGTATTTTTCGATCACTGGATCTATATTAATCAAATCGGCCAAAAACAGTTTTCTCATTTTCTTTTGAACCAATATTATCCAATATGAATTACTTTACTTCATAGAGTTGTTGGTTTGCGCTAGCTATTACATATATATACAAAGAAGGGTGAAAATACAGACAAAGTTACAGGCGCTCCATTTTTATGTTTAACACACGCTCACTATTGCGTTTGAAAATAAGTTTGATTAAAAATGATTAAAATAAATCCAGTAGCATAGAGATCCAAACTTTATTTCGATACTTACATAGAAAAAATACTAATATGCTTACCCAGCATAAGTTTGGGTCTTAAAGTTCATTACAAAATAAATGAGTTAACGAATCAAGTTATAGTTTATCAAATTATGTTCATAATTTGGAAATGCAATACATTCTTTTTTATTGTATTTTGCATTGCCTAAATGTGTGTAAACCCTACGAAATTTAGGGTTTATACATTGGACTTAGCCTAAAAAGCCGAAAATCGAGAGCAGTTATTTTCATTTTTTTTATGTCTAAATCTCCGAAAATAACACTTTCAAGTGCAAATATGAAAACAATTATGCTGATTGGAATATATGATGACAATTTTTTCACAAATTGAAAGTGATTAAGGAAAATCGTTTTTGCAGTTTTTCATTAAAACTAGGAAATTTTCTAAGATTCTTGAAAAGTTCCTAATTGTGAGCATATTTAGAGCAATGCCTCCAAGTTCTAATTTTTTGCCCCTTATAAAGAATTCATTTCTATTTAACGTGCATGTATTTTGAAATCAAAATATTAAAAACGAAACGAATTATCGAGGTAAACGTATCTTGGATAAGCATATTAGACAATGACAGATGACTTTGCACATTGTTCAAAACGTAACTGCCTTCCGTACATAAATATACATCTTAAACAGATGAATGTTATGTTAATGTATCCAAGGAAATGGTTTTGAATTAGAAATGTTGACATGCATTTAATATTTCATGTGCTTATTTTTTGTCCATGTCAAATTCAATGGCAAGCCTTTTACATATATCGTCCCCTAAAATGAAGAATTTCAATGAAGGCCTCTTTCGAAGGGGGTCTAAGCATCATTATAACGTAACCTTGGTGTAGTGGTCATTCCCATACAATGATTCATAACTTTAATATAAATTATATCTTAATACATAGCTTGTACGAGCATGAAGGCATAATATGCCAATAAAGTATACATATAAAAATAATGGATATATTACCTACAATTTTAAATACAATTTTAATTTTATGAGGTAGGAGTAAAGTACATCAAGAATATAATAATAGTAATGACTATTATATATCCCTATGCTTTACAGCGTTGTTAAAGCCACTCGATAATTTTTGCTTTTTTGTTTCGTTGTGGATACATCTTTCCTGATAATCTTAAGCCGTGATTAGCAAAAAATTATTATATATCTTTGGTACAACAAAATAAGGAAGTACCGATTTAAAGAACCCGTGATAAGGAAATATATTTTTCAAATGAAATGATATAATTGATTGTGAATAGTATGTGCATATATAATTGCTAACTAATAAACACACATACATTTTGTATTTTGCCGTTTCAGTCTTTTTTTATTCATATAGCCAATATTCCTAGATATAGTATTTAATATCACAAAGATTATTCTAACGACATTTGCTTTTCTTGTAGTGTGCAGTAGTTTAAAATGCTGAATAGAAGACACAGTCCTTTACCAACCACAACATGTTTCGCAAATCCCCGACCATCCGGGTGAAAACGCCCGTCTTGGAGACTCCAGAGAGCTTCAAAGGCGGCAACTTCAAAGCTGGATTCCAGGCAGAATATACGCCCTTTGTGATCGCTTCCATAGTAACGTTTGCCATAACAACCTTTGATCTCGTCACTGATTGGCTGGCGTTTCGTCACGTGAAAAGTTTGAACTTGGATGATTGGTTACGCGAACGGACTACAAATGAAAACGACCGTTTATTATGGGATATGTCGCCTATATACGATGCTCTACCGCAATTATATTTAGCATTTTGTTGTATCGCCACTATTGTGTATGCCGTCGATGTTATACGTTTCACTGTGATGTTATATTTAAAACGACGCCAATTCTTTGAGATACGCGATGGCGTGCCATATCGCGGGTCGATCCTCGAAAAATACGGTGGCGAAATTCTTGTATTATCGCTCACTGTATTCCACGATATCCCACTCTCATTGTTGTTCCTCGCCCTGCAAGCCATGGTGAGTTGTGAGTTCGTCATCAGCACAAACCACGTGGCTTTCTATGCGGCTGTGATCGCCACGTTTATTAGTGTCACGTGGAAAATTGTGCAGGTTATCTGGAGCGCGGGCTGCTTCGGAAAACGCGATGAGTACACGAAAGGAAGCTGGGTCACCGTCCTACGATGCTTCACTCTTATACTTCTCATAGCAACTCTCGTTATCACCACGCTCAATCTCGCGCTTCTCCGTCCACGTGGCATTCGCCGCCATCTTGAAAATCGCCATCACCATGACAACCGTCCACTTTTTGATAAGGTGTTTATTGACAAATGGCTTGATGATGAATACTTAGTGTTACATCAGTACTTGGCGCCCTCATCGAACCGTCGATCTAGTCGTTCCCGCCATTCAGCATTTAATGGTCATCCTCATCATTATTTGGATTCTTACGTGGATATTATAGATGTGCATAAGCTTATACAGGATCACAATCAAGTACATGTCGTGACAAAATCATGTGAAATGTCCAAGGTCAATATGAGTATGTACCTACCTCACAATACCATGCGCGAACATATACACGAACATATGCACTGTTCCGTTGTTTTTCATGTCTTCTTTGATCTCCACAATCAAACGCTTCACGTCGACTACCAGTATCGATTACAATCCCCGCGCCTGTGCTTAGCCGGTTCTTTCATGGATTCCGTCGTCATGGATATGCCCCAAAATGACAATGACGTAAATGACGTCAATGACGTTATTGACGCCAGAAGCACCACTTCCGGTCCAATTACGGATCAGGAATCGTTCTGGATCCCGGACAATGACCGCAATGACCTTGACCCGAATTCGTCAGATGAGTCAAGGTCAAACGAAAATGACAGGCGTGTGACTATGATGCATGAAGTGGGGTTTATGTCAGAAATGGAGGAAACTGGGGATAAGGATGATCGGGTGCCATGTAAAGTTGCTATTTCCGGTAGTTACGAGTATGTTAATCCTTGTTCTGGATATTCGTGATAATATAAAATAATATTAAACCCAATTAAGCATAAAGGTGCATTTTGTCCACTCGCTAATTTATTACCTTAGTCCGAAAAGCTATTTGGTCTTTTCGTGTAATAAAACCTGTATGGTGACGTATTGATCGTACTGAATGTCAAAGTGACACAGACAAAACTTTGCATTGAAGTATCGACCAAAATTAAAACGGATTTAAACTTAGTGAAATGACAGCTTCTTATCGACGTGGCCTTTATTTTATATAACGTTGCAACGTCGCATAGCTTGTCCAGATGACAGTTTACGTCCCGAAATGTTCGCGTCGCTTTAAAAGATATACTTATCCGCGAAAAAGCAACGTTGTTTCATATCGGACGTTACTCGACCATTCTTGAGACCTGGCCACTACGGAAGAGGTTTTCGGGTTTCAGATGTGAGGATAAAAACGATTTAAAGCTTTCGCGTGGCCAGGTCCTTAAACTAAGTGCAGGTGCGATAAATTATTAGCGAAAGATCTCAAAAAGGGGCTTTCTCTCTGAAGAATCGATACGGTGCTACTCTTTCTGAATCTGTTAGCTACTTCCTTATTTGTCACAAGTTCTCCAGTGAAAATACCTTTGTTTATCAATCATGATCCAGAATATTGATACGTATACAGGTGCGCTAAATTTCGGCTCTTATGCTCTTGTCACATTGGAAGCTTTTTCTTGTTTTTTTTTTTTTTTCAATATATTCCTAATGGCAATGCAAAAACAGCGAGTGTTTAGCTAGCTTTTTTAGTTCCCCATAAGGAATACATTGTAACACAGGCTTGTTACGGAAAAAGCAGGAAAAGGCTTCCAATGTGGCCAGGCTCTTATATATTACAGAATGACGCATCGGCTCATTTTCTATCTGGATCCACGTATATATAATTCAAAAGCACCTAAAATGCAAGACACGTCTTGTGTTTTTTTTTCTAAAAGTATAGTCTATGCCATCCCCTGATGCCAAATATTTAAATGTGTTAACAAAATGCAAATATTCACCCGAATTTATTCTTTATTGTGATTTGGCAGGTCGTAAAAAATGTATGGGTCCTGAAATAAAGAGAGACTTCTACTGATGGATGTGTAGATGTCAGGTTATGGTAGGCCGTCTAAACAGAGTAAGCTATTGCAGAGCGATACGAAATCTTAAGAAGTACTTCCAAATTGTAAAGTTCCTGATATATTCATATTTATCAATATGAATAATCAATAATGCATTTACATGTATACGTATCTACACAACGTGTATTTATTGTTGATCAATATTATATGTGTTTAGAATATCTGTGATAAAATATTGTTATGTTTAGCATTATTTCAAAAGTAGTAGGATATGTTATCCGTATCTAAATTAGGACTCTGTTATATTTGTTAGCAAAAAATGTATTCCTTAATACAATCTTATAACTTGTTTTATAAATTTCTGCAATTGTTTTCCCATCTTCAATTATTTTTTTATTAAACTATATAGCAAAGCAGATTGTGATAGCAATTGTCCTGTTCAGGACTGAAGATTTGTAAAATGGGAAGAGTAATTTTCAAACAGTCATAATTGTATTTTTTTATCTCTAATAATATGTGTCTTAAAATCGCACTTTATGTATACCTATTCATTTGCAATTTAAATGTTATGTAGAGGCACGACTCATCTAAAATATCAGATTTCAATAATGTGCATTTATATCATTAAGGTGTGAATTCATTATACAAGGTATGTTAAATTAATTGGATTTAAATATGATATTCACATTTAGGATTAAAACCAGATTTTTAAATAGAAAAAAATATAGAAAGAGAAGAACAAATGTAAAAAAAAACTGAAATATAAAGAGAAGAAAAAATATTGAAAATTATAATAATATATTTTCTAGTTAGCTTTATGACATGAAATGGATTAATTTTTATTAGTTTATTTAAAGAGTAGTTAATCTCAATGTGATACATAACAAGGTGTTCAACACTTAGTATATAAAACACAAAGAACTTTCATGATATTTGTTTTTCTTTTTCTACAATTTTATCATTACTTTCACGCTTATTTTCATGTAACGTATATTGTTTAATTCGGAACCAAAAAGTATCCTAAATTAAGATGCCTACATTGTAATTGTGTTTCCATGGTACCCAACACATGTATCAGCAAGCACCTGCGCGACCTTAATTTATTCTTCCTTATTTGATTATCACACGCGATTAATTTGATAAAATAGAAAAGACGACTATCACCATTGGTAACAGCAGCTGCTTAGTTTATCATATCACCCTCGAGAATAAATTAAAATAACAGTTTATAATGATTTTGTCTCACCAATCGATGAATCACTGGTTTATCTTTAATATAAATAATATTATAGACTTTATATCTATATAGCATGTAACTCTAGTTAAGCAAATACCATTCAGATATAAAGAAGTATAGCTTTCATAAGTCAATACAGTGTATTACCTTGACAAATGTCTGTATTGCAAGAATAAGCCAATTATATTGAAACGCGTCCTGAAATAAAACGTTAAGTTCCCAAAACAGTTACATGGCTTTTTGCAATGGACCTGAAAAAAAAGCTTACGCTATTCGGATAGAATTATATCTTATTGAAGAAAAAGAAACATTAACCTAGTAACAATAGCTCACACCAACCGCTGATTGAAAATCAAAAGTACATTCTGACGCAAGTAGACTCTTCCTTATTTGTTGGTCTTTTTAACCCCTTGTTTTTCTTGTTTCTTACATTTTCTCAACAATAAGATGCAACAGCATATCTACGTCCAAGTGACGCTATAAGAAAGAGAAAAACAAAGTCGCCATGAAACCCGACCATTTTGAAGGGTGAATTAGGGACCAGGGAACGTAGCATCATGACTATGTAAAAGCTATCTACGTCCATGTGACGCGATTAGAAAGGGGAAAACACACTCGCCATGAAACCAGACCATGGCAAGATGCCTTGAAAAAGGGTGTATCAGGGAAACGTAGACCCCACTTCTACAAAGGGAGAGTAAAGTGCCACGCCCTGTTATTTGCGTGCGAAGCCGGGGCGGGAGGAAAGCCCATGATTGTGCTGTTATTTATAGATCACTGAGTATATAGTGAGCAAGGGTTTGGATATGTTTTTAAATGCATGGATATGAACACAATATATGTATTTTTGGTAAAGGGAGGGGTTGGTTTCTTTGTATCAACAAACTTGTTGAAATCTTAATTTCCAGTATGTATGCTGCAGATCTTACACCGATTTATTCTTATTGCATAAATAGCGATCCGGGTACAATACATGTTCTGTAAAGCCTTTTTATAAAATGTCCTAATTTCGATCCCTATATCATCTCGATGACATAATTGAATAAGTACATCAGTCCAATTCCAATCAGCGATTCAGTTTGAGGCCTGAAAGCATAATCAAATGCACACCATTTTTCATAATTGTGTGAAATTCGCACCACGGCATTGCAAGATACCTGCTCACTGTAATTCAAAATCATCAAAAGTATACCATATCCTCATTTTGAAAATCACCTATTGGCATGGCAAGATACCTGCTCGTTTGAATCCATTAGCAAGCATCCTCTACCCTTGTCCACTGAGCCCGAGCAAACCAAAAACAAGGGCGTCGCCATCTCCAAATGACTGCATCAAGCAATGGGTAAAGGTCAAGGCCACAGAGAAGTCCCTTTGATGTTGCCACCACACCTGATGCAGCGCAAACACACCTCCAACCAAAGTGGCACCGCCAGAGTATTTATACAAAGTAATATAAACTAAAGGCTCTAGGGTGACACTGCCCCTCACGCTCCAATTTATTCCTAAAAGGATGCGACGACGTCCATGATAGAGATGTGTGTATGAGTATTATGTATATGAAGTTACGCAGGGCTTTGGAAACAAATATGTGCTTATTTTGATTAAAAGTACAGATCGAGTTGAGCAGGGTAGCAGAGGTCTTCTGACCTTGCGAGGCAAATACCAGGGCGGTTTACATTCGGGGCTATTTGCAACATCAAACTAATGGGGAAATGGACATGTATTAATTTATATAATAAATAATGAATGTGTTTCGATTAAATAACTATATACATGTCATATCAAGTTTAATTGTATATAATAATGTCAATAATTAATTCATTTTTTATCAGAACCTTGACTTTAGATATTCTTACCATCATACCTCACAAACCTACCTTCGGTGGGTTAATGGGTTTGATTTTACGAGTTAACCCCACAATTATGCTGGCTTTGATCAAGATACCCTGGCACAGAATATGCGCTCATTATTTAATAAACATGGGTTTATTGCTTAAGTAGATACACATATGAGCGCATTCAACACGCAGTAGAACCATTTGGGATAAAAAGAAACCTTAATGCAGCATCCATTTTCAGACCTCTTGTTTTTGGATTTATCCAATTTGTTACCTTGATGCGACAAACTGTGACTAATTTTCTGCAGCTTCATAAATATATGATTAGTTTATCACGATTAATGAAGTAAATGTATCAGCAAATACATACATATTCTGTATTTGAAAATTGATAGATATGATGTCATAAAATCGTCCACTATTCAATAGTATTGTAGAAAAAAATCGATACATTAAATTTTAAATTCACCTTGTTTCACATTTTGGTTTGATATTTTGTTGTTATCTTTTTAGTAAAAATGGACAAAAAAAATAGATATAGAGTTTCTGAGAAATAAGAGAAACTGTTATATAATTTTATTACATATTTTATTCATAAATATTTATCAAACATAATATAAAGTTATCAAAAACACACAACCAAGTAGATATTCATATGAAGGAATGCGCATTTAAAACTCTTCTTGGTTGATCAAGTAATAATTTTGCTTACTTCACAAATTATACGAGAGCTTATTTACAATTTTTATACATTAAGGAATGCTTGAAAAATATAAATGAACATCAAAATTCCCTTCCATTAAAATAATTCAAAGACGTTTCGAAACATAAAATGTACAAAACGTTTCTTACTTAACATACATTGAAACCGTTACTTAATGAGTATGTCCGTGCATTAACTGGATAAACACTTCAATAAACATCAATTATCCACATCAAATACTAAATTAGCAGTTTATTCAACCAAGACACACATACGGGTCGAACAAGTGGCAAAATTGTTACATGGAAGACAAAATATACATAATTTAGAACCTTTTTTTCCTAAACATGAAAGTCAAGTAAACACCTTCATGCACAGTAACCTTCAACTTATCTTACTTGTATCATCTTTAATAAAAATTACCTAATCTTAACTTATTAAAATATATAGAATATAAAATACGAAAATCAACACAAAATCGTTATCAGTGTGAGGCAATCAACGAAATCGTTTACGAATGAAATTATTAAATCAAATACAGGTCGCCATTTAAAGTTGAAAGCATCAGTTACACAAGCATTGATTAAACAAGTAGATCAGTGAAACTGATTAAGTCCTCCGCTTCTTTAACAGCAGTTGAAAATTTAAAAACATTGAAATTAAATTAACATCCGTCGAAGGAACGTCTTTCTCACAACGTCTTTCTCACAACGTCTTTTTCATAACGTCATTCTCAAAACGTCATTCTCAAAACGTCTTTCTCACGTCTTTTTCACAACGTTTTTCTTCCAACGTCTTTCTCACAACGTTTTCCTTACATCTTCGGAGTCCTCAAAACATAACGATATACGAGTTATCTTTCTCTATTTACTTAAGTCCCTAAATCACCATTTTTCAAAAATTCGCCAAAATTCCAATTTTTGAGATTTTTCCAAAATAACACGCCTAAGCACACCTCCAATATATCGTCCCTGTTTTGCTGTGTTTTAAAATAGATGCTGTGCTTTAAAATAGTATTGCCCGTTTCTTTAGACAGTCTTGTCAAATTGCATAGACACCAACAACTATAAAACCCATGAAAATACCATTAACTATAATGGTAAACTAGAAGGTCAGTGACCTTGGATCCCCCGTGAACTTTAACAATGCGTATATGCAGGATGGTCAGTTTTTACTAAAATTAACTTTGGAAATGACGAACTATTTTCGACAATGTTCAACCGATCAAGATGACACCATGACCAGGCACGACTGCAGACCTTGGTTTATATGTGTATAAAATAAAAAATCTCTCGCTCAATTCCTTCATACTAAACTCGCGTGCACATGTACTTAACATCGGGTGAAAATGTTAAAACCGACAATTTTCAAAGTGTTCCAGAATCGACAATTTTCAACCGATCGAGATGAAACTTTGACGAGTCACGACTTCAGACCTTGGTTTATGCGTGTATACAATTTGAAAGCTCTAGCTCAACTCCTTCATCCCAAACTCGCGTGGACAAAGTGCTTGGCATCTGACA
>LQRL01146568.1:20886-31995 GCA_001703475.1 Hydroides elegans | reverse complement strand
AAGGGGGACGGACAGACAGACAGACAGACAGACAGACAGACGGACGGACGGACGGACGGACGGACAAGCTCAAACCCATATCCCTCCGTTTCACGGGGGATAATGAAATAACATCACTAAATCACATGTTTCAAGCGTCTTACATTCAAGTTTAGTCTATTTTGACAAAAATATTATACCTTACTAAGTATCAAAGTTGTGTGGCTGGTTTATAAATAGGTTGCTTAATCATCTAAAGTACAAAATGAGGACCGTCTGAATAATGTTATGCTTTAAAATCAAAGCCTTACCGCTTGCTGGAGGGACACAGATGCAAAACACACTTGCCGTTCATCCACTCTCCTTCCATTTTATTACAGTTGGCACTCGATATATCCAAACGGATATCGGTTTTATAAGTTTGACTGCATTTGCCTAAGTAATAGTATGGTTCATCGACATCTGTTGAAAAAAAATATATAACAAAATAACTTGGTTTCGTGCATAATATAAACGTGAAATCGCGGTTAATAGAAAACCATCTATAGTATTAGAGAGATATTAATCTAAATATATAAGGCTATTCAAATTTCATATTCATTTTAAGAAATGCTCGCAGGAGTGGACAAATTCAATCTATTCTACGCAATATCGCTATAAAATAGGAACAAATAATTCGCAATAGCTATCTGAAAACTTCTTAACAATATCATGATAAACATACGACCTGGCATGTCTGAATAGGTAACTGTACAGACGAAGCCGAGCTGCACTTTACAAGGCACTTTTGTGTAATCGAACGCAGTGGAATCCAACGATATAGCCGCGTTTGACAATTTCCAAGCCGTGCACTCGTTGCTGTCACTCTCTGGAAATGAAAAAGCAATGCTAGTCATCTGGTAATACAGATTATACTACAGTCTGTATTTACATTTAAAACTAGTTTAATTTGTTTTAAGACATGGATAAAGCATGAAGCAGGGTAATATCATTTTTGACATTCATGGCAGTGATGTTCCCTGATATTTCCTAATCCTAAGCACTTATTTAATCACGTATTAAGAGGAATAAGACATGAAGGTCCTAACCAAAATGGTATTTGACTCTCGGCATATCGAAAAGTAATAACCGCCCTTCGGTCATAACCATTCCCTTCCCTCGTATCCATGTAGATCATTTGATCTACATGCTTCGCGTATGACCCTGTATTCCTATTTGGGCTTAGCTATAATTTACTAAACTATATATGAAAAACATGTTTGTTGTCAATCTTGTTACCTGTTCTTTTCCTGTATGTGCTCACAGATGCATGATATTTGATACTGTCACAAGTATGTTTCGCGTAGCAATGGTGTGAGTGTGGTTGGGTGATGCCATATACAACTCCAATACATTGATCGCCGAGGCTAGAGCACGATAATTTATGTGAAAATTATGAATAACTTATAAGATTTATTGATATGAAAAATATTTTTATTATATCATAGCTACGTTGTTTAACAGAGAGATGCCACAAATGCGAAAAACTAAAACAAAATCTGTTTGAATAGTCCTATCCAATTTATGGAATATCTATAGCCTATATATTTTCTTATACAAACTGTATATAATTCTCCTTAATAGTCATTATATGCAAATTGTAAACTGGATTCACTGATAAATTACACTTAGCTCGTGTATAATAATGAATTTCGAAAGGATAACCTGCAAGTTGTATAAGTTAAACGAATCACACCACCAAAAACAATATAAAACCTTTATAGATGTGAATTCATATCTGCCCTTAGTCATATTAACACAGTTAATGACCAAATATATTCGATATGTTCACCTGCCACAATACTGGATACACGCTTCCAGATTTGGAACATAGTATTGGTATGCAATATCATTTCCAATGCAGTCCGCGTAATCAAATGCATCCCAAACACCTTGTGATTCTAAAATATAGATTGAAAAAAAAAAATGGTGATTAGAATAAAGTCCATTCCCCATAGTCTACGAATGCTAAATGTTAGGCCTATATATAAATTTAATTTATTTTGTAGAGAAACAGCCAGAGATTTGAAATAAAGAAATTGTTATCAATAACCAATCTCAGCGATCTGTCGACAATTAAGTCATCATTAAATGAATTATCGTAAACAAAAACACAAACGAATATATTAATTATTATAGCATAATATGCTATTATAGTGCATAATGAATATTCTACATCGTATTTTTTTTTGTCTTGTTTGTTTTGCAAACACACCCAACAAAGTGACAAACCTGTATGAACAACATTCTGGCCTATCCACAGATTATGGACGCTACTCGGCAAATGGCCGCGCTGTCTATCAAACAACGCCTGCGCGGCCTCGGTTTGAGCTTTAGTTGCTAAGTCCCCGCCAAATTGTTGGCGGCAAAACTGGTTCGCATCCGGCTGACTTAGATGAAGATTGAGACTGAGTAAGTACTGGGTGTTGTCTAATGTTTCAACCACGTGGCTTTACACTGTTAATGGGAAAAAAAAAACATAACTTGTAAATACTGCTTTATGCTAAGGGTTTTTAGGAATTTGATATTGGCTCTGTACTAAATTTGTGCAAAGTTGTTTAATTTAGACATAACATGGACTGCCAGATAGATTCGCAAGATGTCATTTTGTCACGGTAGGATTTATGTCATAAACTTGAATTTTCATATTCCATTCAATTGATTTTATCTTTTGTTTAGTAACAGCGCAGATGGTCTCATATTATAGAAATGTGAAGGCATTTAAAATCTGCGATTGAAAATCCCGTACCTGGAAGCTGGCAAATTGCTCTCCGACCAAAATCATTACAGTCCTTGGAGTAGAGAGACACTGCATGTCGGTAGTTGGATATCAGAATACAGTTGCTTCCTTTAAATTTATTTGAGAATATCAAGAATGCAGGTTCTTCATCGATATAGGTTATGCATTAGTTGTTTTTTTTTTTTAAATAATGATCTCAATTGTTTATGTGAAATATAACACTAGAACACTTGCTCTTGATTTATACGAATTCGAATTTCTGCTATAGTAACCATGATACGAAACCATCAAGCTTGTGTTTTGTGTTGAATAACGTATTCAGCCAAGTGATACCACAAGCATTATTAGATCCAGTTTTCTTATTTCATTTACATTTTTATTTGTAGTTTTGTCGACATGTCAACAATCTACAAATGATACCAAATGATATTACCATTCTCAATAATGGCCTCAGTGCCTAAATCAATAGATGAATGTGCTGGTACATTGGTTCTACCACCGATCCAGAACTCGTCTATTGCAAAGGAATGTTGTCCATCCATTGAAATCTGCAGTTTGAATATAACATACCCTTTTTTTAACATAAACCTTAATATATAATTCTTTGAGTTTAATTCTCTTTTTTCATTGTTGATATATTATCCAATAAAATCTACATTACAATTTGTTTTTAACAAAAACACAGCTCTAGCGGAGAATAAGCACACACGAGTATCTTTATTTTAATCATACAACTGGCTGGTTACCTGGCACTGAAATAACGTATAAACTATATATTGAGCTTAAGCAATACTATTTAGCTTGAACGATGTGAAACGTTCACATTAAATCAAACTGAAAACCCTATTTTACCATCAGGTAGTTCCAAAACTGATGCAACCCCGCGACCGTAATTATATTCGCCAGTGTCGCGCCCGATATGCTGCCGCATCGCCTTTGGGCATCCGTGTGTGACATGTGACTGTGCATGATCACAATGTAGCGCGTGTTGCTGATCGGCTCGTCGAACCAAATGTCCCGCTCGTGGCTGGTGACTACAAATTAAACATAAAATTGGTTCAAGTTCGATATTTTGCGCGGCACTTTGTTTTATAATTTGCCTTCCTTAATCGATATCCCATATTTTGTATGATTAACAATAGGATCACAATGTAGCGAGTATTGTGGATCGGCTCGTCGAACCAAATGTCTCGCTCATGACTGGTGACTAAATGGGTAGAAAATAAAATATTGAAATTAATAATATAATGATGACTAACCGTGCGAATAGCGATTTTCGGTCAAGCTGCACTCCTGTATACGTGTAGTTAATCGAAAAGTCGTTAGGTAATATATGTGCATGTTGTAAATATTATTTATGTAAGCCAGGATTTATCATTGTATTTCAATATTGAGCTTTTTATTATGTTTGAAAACTTGAAATGAAGTGGAATGGCTGGGCGTTTTTTCCGCGATATTGAGACGGTGTCGACATTTTTTAGCTTGTCTTTAACCATCAAACAAATAAAAAAAACAGTTTATTTCCCAACGATTCACGTTTGATTTAAGGTTAAGTCAAAGTGAAAGGATAGCTAAGAATCCGAAAATTGATTTACATAACAACTCCGTTTAGTGGCGTCTTACCGATTAGAAATAATTTTAAAATCTGCCTACCGCCTTCCGGGCACGTATCTGCCGTACCGTCGAGAACACAGAGGAAGTTGTGTTCCGTGGATTGGTCACATCCGTCTGCCTTTAAGACGTAGGAGCCACCGCCGCGTTCCTCATTGGTCAGGACCACACAGTTGTTTCCTTATGAAATGTAACAAATGTTTAAGAATAATACAAAGCAGAGGTCAGGCTAAAGGGCGTTCGGGTATTTATTCTACACGGCATAATCGACGTAATACCAGTCTCGAATATGTCATTTAATTAACCTCGAAATGGCTTATTAACTGTGTTGAACATTTAACAAATGATGCTTTACGATAAAATACCTTTTTGAGAAAGATTAACAGTATGTATTTGTATGTATACGCGTAGATGATCATAATATAAATTATCATTCATATATCTATTTTTGAGGTTTTCAACAAGCAACCAATTGAATAATAAATTAGCCAAAAAACCACTGATCTTAATCAACTTGATATAATTGACATATTAGAGTATACCCGGTAATACTTACCATCTTGAAACGAGGGCAAACTGGCATTGCTCGCCAAATCAAGACTAGATCCTATCGCTGCAGCCACCCTGCCGCACACCCACAAAGTCATCTTTGCATCACCATTTTGTTCATGTAGGTTTTCTCCGACGGCTCTAAGAATGACACTGGTCGTAACGGAAGCCAGAGACCCATTGTGTTGACTTCGGCAGATGTCGTTTGCGCCTCGTTGGCTTGTGAGTCGATTGGTTATTTGGAGATATCGGGTGCCTTGCCATTCGAAAGCAACGGCAGTGGAATTATCTGAAAGCAACAAAAAATACATTTTCAAAACGGAAGCAATGTATGGTAGAGGCTTGGATCCAGCAAGTAGCGCCTTTGATGTATCATATGGACCCATATAAGAAGTCTAACTAGGCGCAAACATCGTGCTTTACCAAATCTAACTCTAAAAAATATATATAGACAAACAGTTAGAAAAAATGCAACGTCAGCGCTTTGTTTCAAAACATAATGTTATTTTGATTTTGATTTTAATCTAGTTTCTGGAGGTGACACTTTAATATTATCATAACACTAGGTCATGCAAAAATATATAATCTCTGTATCGTCAAGTATTTATACAGTGAAAAAAATATTCTATGACATTGAATTAGTTGAAATACAACCACAGATACAACCGATTAGCAACGTCAGCAGAAAAAAATATATTGACCTTAATAGGACACTTAGCGCAAAATAGCTCTGCATAAATAACAATAATCAAAAGCAAAATCAATGATGGCATGTTTTTTTTCAATTTTTAAGCACCATCTTTATTTGATATAATGTAGCAATAAATATCCATCGTGGGTTCTTTTTTAATATTTGTACCAGCGGAATCATTTGCAAGTAACATATAAATTAAGTACAAACCATCATTCATTGCCGAAACTATCATCAAACATAAATTTATTATGTTGGCAAAAAACAATGCACTAATTTGTATATCCATCTTCAAGTTGTCGACAAATTATCCGATGATGCGTGCTGCTCTTAATCCACGACAACTTCTGTAAAGCAAATTGTAAATATCGACAGAAACAGTGGCATTTTGGTGTTCGGATTTTAAAGCGATTCTAAACTGCATCCTGGAACATAGTGATAACGTAAACACATATCGAGTTTAACTAAACGGCTCTGTGCAAACAAGAGCTCCGGCTTAGTTGTACATGTATTTAAACGTTGCTTTCAGACGCTTTTGATAGTGTAGATATTATATCCAGTCATATCTACGAATGAAGCTGCACTTACCTTTTGTATTCATGCCTTCGGGGATACGGATCGACGCTTTTATAGCAAACGTGATGACAAGTTTAAGTTTGCATTAAACGTGTTGAATTATATCTTTTCATCTTCGCTTATTACTATGCTACACTTTTTATTTCCAATGAGATGCTTACAAACAATGCGTTTCACTGGGTTAGCACGGAAGCCTTTCGTTGGTGTAGGCGGGTTATGTCTCCAAAATGACATAGGCCAAAACTGGAGAGTAATTAGAGACGGCACACATCCCCATGCATAGTGAGTAACCTCACACAGAAACACAACTACATGTACATCCAAATTTATATGAAATGAACGGAATGGTTTGAAAAGATAACACTTTAATTTTAAACCGCAGTTTACTAGTTTTTTTTTATTTCATTTTATTCAATTTTTTTATTTTCTATTTCACATACAGTGCACCATGGATAATTTGAAGTGCTCGGGACCGGAAAATTTAGTTCAAATTATCCGAATTTCAAATTATCCGAATAACATTTTGTATAAAATAGGGAAAAATACAGAATCGGGACCGAGAAAACAGTTCAAATTACACCAAAATTCAAATTATCCGTGTTCAAATCAACCGTGGTGTACTGTATTTCTTAAGGTTGGAAATGATCAAATGATATAGGTACTCAGCTCTTCATAAAATTAAAGAGTTTGAATCTGCATTCCGTCCTGATTTTCCCGACACATGAACAATGTGCTCCAGGGAAACTAGGCATACTCGTCACATGATGTGTATTTTGCCGATGTCAACGATCTATCAAGGACAAAGGTTTTACTTCATCTTAAAAGTGCATCCTGTTTTAAATAATCATATTTCAAATAATCACTTGTTCATGCCTTAATATTTACTTTTACCAAATGATGCAAGGGGCACTGAAAACGCGAGAAAGAGGCATATACATGTATAATGTATGTAACCTAGTAACATGACAAATTCATGTGATTCTGAGTCATGTTACAGTCATGTAAGTCAGTTTGAGTCAGCTTCAGTTAAATTAAGAGAGGAAATCGTAAATAAATAACACTTAAAAGTTTTATTTATTTATTATTCAAAAATATTTTGATATTGACCTTCTTAACATAGTTATCTGACTATTACTAAGTTTTGCTCAAAATAAAGCTATTCTCATATGGATAATATAGTAAATTACATTAAGTCATGCCATGTCTTTTCCTATAATAAAGCATTCATTTATTTAAAGATATGCTGTCACCTTTTTTAAATAATATCATATGCCTTTGAAATTCTATACAAAATAGCATGTGTTCCTTTTTACTTCAAAGTCTATAAACAATCTAGCAAATTTCTAAATGCAATAATTTGTTGACAATACTCAAAAGCACTTAACATGGTGTTTCACATCAAAATTATTCCATCTTTGTCTACTTCTTTTCCTTAGGAATCATATCGTCGATGCTTTTGCCCTTCTCGAGTGCCTTCTCCATGTCGATCAGAAGCTGCACGCCATCAATGAGGAAGGTGACCAGTTCCACTTCCGAATAGCCGATGCGATCCGCGTTTGAGATGTCGTACGTAGAATCGACGGCCCCAGTGTCTACGCCACCTGTCGGGAAATAATTAATATGATTCAAAGACATAGTTCATGCTTTTTGATATTTTACCATTGTGTTATAGTTAAACAGGAACGTGAGTTAAAACATATACGCATTGTATCGATTTTGTGTCGATCAAACTAATTACTGGTAGGCCTATAACAGGGTCCGTAGCGAAAATCGGTTTCGAAATTCAAGTATATTCAAGTATATTCAAGGATTTTTCTGGACAAATTCAAGGAATTTCAAGGATTTAAATATTCATTTTACAGATATTTTAAAGCCTAAAAAAGTTATCAACACTATATAACACATATTTGGTTCCTATTTTTTTCTATATCATTCTATAATTCGGAATGCCGGCAATTTATCAATTTTATAGTTCGCCTATACTTTGTCATTTCACGACTCTTTCGGTTAACACTAGGAGGTTTTTTTTCTAAAAACGAGCAGGCCCAAATCGACATAGAAAGGGTGTCGCAGGGAGGCATTTTGTGTTCCAAAAATGGCCGCGATACTTTTGCAAAACTGCGCCAAAATATACAATAGTTCTCCTAATGATAGGTTAGATATAAATAAACAATATCTTGGTCAGTGCACGTAGGAACAGGCCAGATGTATGAAATGACATAACATAACCTAAAGTTGACTGACATGAGGTCGGGCTTTCTAAATAGCTAATATTAGTTTGTTAATGCGAGCGCCGAAGGCGCGAGCAATTTTTTAAAGGACATTCAATTAAAAAAAAAAAATACATATTAAGAGCGCACCTGTTTTGGACAACTGCACCAGAGGAGATATAACTGGGCGCACATTTGTTCAAAAGAGGCGCCAGTGTTCTTTTTTCGTACTTTGCCTTATGCTACCGCCAAAGTCCACCCTGGTATTGCATTATGTTGATAGCACACTTATTGTTGCCCGATCTTTTCAACAGTCGAGAATTCAGATATCCGACATGGGTATAATTCATTTGAAGATGTTTACTTACATGAATATTTATTTTCTACCTCTTGTGTACTCAACAGTCGCGAAATTGTGATTATGATTGGATACGAACTTATTTGCGCCGCAGGCGAAAAATAAACTTTTAATATATACAAAAGAAAAATGAAAAATTTTATTTTATTTTCTGAAATTAATTACAAAACTGAATTCAAGTATATTCAAGGAAAAATTTTCAAATTCAAGTATATTCAAGTATACTTGAAGGAATTTCGGGATTCAAGTATATTCAAGTATTTTCAAGGACGCTACGGACCCTGACTATATGTAATTCCCTAGATTTTGTTTTTAATCAAGTATCATTGTCAGTCATTTCAATTTTTCCTTTGTTTAAAGAACACCAAACCGAAACGGGCTGCATTTTGTTTTTACTATGATACCCTCATATTCTTATTTTTGCCTACACAACATTTAGAACTACTCAATCCAACTGATCCACCTTATTATGCTTTAAAATTTATAGTCACATACCAGTTCCGCGTTTCTGCAGTCTCAGCTTATCGAGAATATCATCGAGGCGCTTCTCTTTGGACATCTTGGGCAGCCTGACGTGCACGCCCGCGCGCAGTCCCGTGCCCAGGTTACTTGGGCATGTAAGTACGTAGCCCAGGTGCTCGTTCCACATGAATTCGTAGCCCTTGGACTTCATGGCTGTCTCAACCTGGGGATTGGAAAACAAGTTTGAGAAAGTGTGTTAAGCTTCCGATAAATTTGTCTGTTTTAAATTATCTGTGAAACAATGCAACGACAGATATTATTAGGGGTCCGTGCGACATATATACAGTGCACCACGGATAATTTGAACACGGATAATTTGAATTTCGATGTAATTTGAACTGTTTGCTCGGTCCCGATTTTATTTTTTCCGCTATCTTATACCAAATCTTATTCGGATAATTTGAAGTTCGGATGATTTGAAGTAAATTTTCCGGCCCCGAGCACTTCAAATTATCCGTGGTGCACTGTAAATAAACCACTTTAGCGCGGCTTCAATCTGAATTTCTGGTTAATGAGTTCAATATTTGAATTCAGGGGATAATTTACATGAAAGTCTTCAAATAATGTTGATGTATTACTCTTTTGTACGCCACCTACTTGCTCAACGTTAGAACTACAAGTGCCAGATATAGACTCTATAGATCTATTAGTTATAAATCCAATACAATTATCCTAAATACAAATCCAGCATCTCTCACCTTGTTGAGTCCTTCACAGAAGCGACGAAAGACTTGCTTCATATCACCGTCGCTCTGCATGGAAATCACTCGGAAGTGGTCCTCCTCGTTGACCCACACCAGGAAATTCTTCTCTTTGTTGTGCCAGATGCCGCGGGCGTCTGGCCAGTCACGCGCCATACCTTTAAGATCACAGCAATTATGGATTTTTATTCGAATCATTGAATATCTATATGAATGAGAAAGGAGATGAAAGTTCAGAATTAATCGATAACCTGAATTTCGTTTATATATTAGCAATAAACTATCAGTCATCCCTTCTGGTGAGTTGCTATGATTATGTATATCAGAGTATAATTATCTAAGCAGGCTCATCACGATATTTCATGTTTTTCCCGGCCTCGTCGTTTCTTTTTAAGTCATATGATTACTTTTAACATTTGAAGGGCTAAGAGCATAAACATGTTTAGTGCGAAAAACATGTTTTGAGATAACAACTCAGTCAATATTTTTGATATGTGAACTAACATCTTTATGAGTTTTAAGGTCATACGATGAACATTTATTTTTAAAATCTTATGTTTGAAAATCCTCGAAATTCTGGTTTTGACCGTGTAATTCAAGGTTTTACGTGCACAAACTAGTCTCTTGCAATAAACTTGTTATTCCCATGCAATGTGCCATACCCTTGCAAAGTTAATATGTTTGCTGCACAAATATGTCTTTCGCGATAAACATGTAAAATTCCTATATTCTCTTTATAATGAAAAAAAAATGATCTGCAAATTAATTATAGTGCATAAATATGTCTTTCTCAATAAACGTATTGAATATTTTGTTACAAAAATCGGGAGCTTTCAATGCCGTTTTTCTTAAATACTACGATTTTGCACTAAACAGGTTTATGCTCTAAGCCCTTCATTTATCTAATTCTATTAAAGCGCTATAATAACATGTTCTATTCGAAACCTGACCTGCAGAAGTAAGCAGTGGTGACACCGGCTTGTCAAACAGGAAGTGGTCATTGATGAGCTGATCTTGTTCCGCCTCAGTCATGCCACTCAATGGGTAGTATTTACCCTGGAACTCTCCAGTCAGTGTAGCTAAGGCATCTGTGCCTGAAATATCAACAATACATGTGCTTAAAATATCAAACT
>LQRL01146568.1:0-18447 GCA_001703475.1 Hydroides elegans | reverse complement strand
CCTATAACCAAGTCTCTATGACCTTCCGTTCAAAAGTTCTAGCCCGTACAAGCTCAAGTCTTGAAAACCCGCTATTTTGGGCTATTTCGGCCAATTTGACAACTTCCGGTCGGTGTTAAATCACCATGTTATCAACATAGCTGTTATATTTGACCATCTAAAAACAGCGCTCATATTGTGACCACCGCCATATTGTGACCACCCGTGTATAACCAAGTCTCTATGACCTTCCGTTCAAAAGTTCTAGCCCGTACAAGCTCAAGTCTTGAAAAACCGCTATTTTTTTTTAGCTATGTTGGTCAATTTGACAACTTCCGGTCGGGTGTTTTTGACCGAAATGGTCAAAAGGCACATCTACGGATCAAGACCTTTCAATTTAGCCTATAACCAAGTCTCTATGACATTTCGTTACACGGGTGGTCACAATATGGCGGTGGTCACAATATGAGCGCTGTTTTTAGATGGCCAAATATAACAGCTATGTTGATAACATGATGATTTTGATATTACTCGCTTATTCTTAAGCTTAGAGTCAATAAATATGCCATCTTAACAATAAACAATACAGCACGATAATTTATGAATTATGCATTAAAAAATCCGCGCTCATATTGTGACCACTTCATATTGTGACCACCCCTGTAAGCTAACATGAAAGGTATTGGTCCGTAGATGTGCCTTTTAAACATTTCGGTCAAAAACACCCGACCGGAAGTTGTCAAATTCGGCAAAAATAGCGGTTTTCATAGAAAATATATTTAAAATCTACAAAAAAAAAACTATACCCCTTCGATTTCGGGGGCGGTTGGGGCCTGCTCGTGTTTCACAAATTCTTCCTTGTTTAATTTAACTTTGCTACTGGTACGCCCATGACCATGTATATACGACTTCCCTTCATAGTAATAGCTTAACTATGACGGTAGGTGGATACACCTTGCTTGTACGTATATTTGAATACGATTTTATTGTTCGACCTGAGGGGGGCGAAGACCGAAAGGCGAGACATTGTGAAAGACCATGTTGAACGCAAATTGTTGACATTGTCAATGGTATTTTAAGCACGATGTTTCAGTGAATTGATCAAAATATATATGTTCAGTTAAACATCTAAAATTTAGTTAACAAGTATTCGGTTTAACTTTTAAAAACTTAAAACGTCAAAATATCTTACACGTGGAAATTTCAAAACACACCGCGAATGTTTACATCGACGATCATTGGTCAATTGAACATGATGACGTAGTTGTGGTTAAATAAAAGTTGTCACTGAATATTTGTTTTAATGTCTGGCATCAAGGGCACTCAACGATTTATTCGGGTAAATGTCTATTCTTGCAGTAGCTCTTCCTTGCTTGCAACTTTTTCAGAACAGAATAAATATTTTTTACGATACGATTATTTTACTCTAGGACTAACTTTGTAAATTTATAAACAGATGCAGATGTATCTACATTTTGTCTCTGTTAACGAATCTGTGAGAGAATTACCTAATCAACATCTGAGTTCTCGATATCTTTATTCTGGTAGGAGATTGTATATTTGCTTGCAGTAGCTTTTCTGGCTTATTTGCTTGTGGCTTGAGAATAAACATGCTGATGCAAATCAGAGTATTAAGCTTATTTCAAAGATATCTGATCATATCTGGTCAAACAATACATAGATTGAGATCAAATTTTAAGATAAATCGTTGAGTGCCCCTCTGGCACCATTTTAGTAGAGAGGTTGGAAAAAAAATAAATTTTGGGATCATACTTTTGAATTCTACTTTTGCTAATCTAATTTTGGTAGGTTGATTTTCTTGATTTTGTTATTTGCACAATGTTCATGGTGGTTGCACTAAGGGTGTGGAAACAAGGATTAAACCACCCTTCAAACGAAGCCCAGGCGCGGATTTAGAGAGGGCGCACCCGTCGCACGACCGCACTGTTTGCCCTTATATGTAAGACAAAAATAATTGCGTCCCCCGGTTCAGCCTGATAATATATACTATTGCGCCCCCGGGTTCAATATTTTCTGGATCCGCGCCTGAAGCTTCAAACAACTTAAGGTCGTTCTGGCATTCAACTATATTTTCTTCATGTTGCCTTTAATAATTTGATTTGAGATTATATCTTATTAAGAGAAAAAAAACGTTCAATCATGCTTAGACAGGTTGCATACTTGGAATCTATTTGGATGTAATAAAAAGGTATTTCGATTATCAAGTGAATGGTAATTGCATGCCTGTCCGTTCATTGTTACGTAATAAATAGAATACATAGTAAAAGGCGTCAGTTGACGCCACGACCTTAAGTGGTTTGAAACTTGGTTAAAAGATGGGTGTTATCCATGTGGTCACACCCTAAAGTGTTATCCATAAACTCCAAACATACTGGTATCGAATTGAAATAATCTGCTCAAACTTTCTTTTGTAACTTCAATTTGAAGGGCACCCCACGACCTATTTCTGAAAAAAAAGTGTTTGTTTTAGCATAAAACCACTTGATACACTTAGATGTACAATAAATAATCAAATTTTGTGCAATTTTTACAAAAAGGTGTTCCTTTGTTTGTAGCAAGTTGGCCTCATTGCGCTCATATACACAGCTAGAATCAAGAAAGGAACACCATTTGTGAAAAGTGAAAATCGAAATACTTATATATGATATAAATACTTAATAACATTTCGGAACGACTTCAGAATTCCCCACCCACTTACGCACACGAATATTGAAAGTTTAAAGACTATTTTTAAAGTATATAAATTTTGAATAGTGGCCTGGTCGACAGGTAGACAGGTCGACAGGTAGCCAGATTATAACTACATCTATGAAGATTATTGATATGCGCCATAAAGATATCTAAGGACACAAAATATGAAGAGCACCCCACGAGGTGTTCCTCAAAAAAGTTGTTCCTTTCTAAATTTCATCTAGCTACAAGTCATAATTATGTTATCTCAGCCATATAAATAAAAGGAACACCTATGAAAACTTTGACACAGAACTAAAATTGATGAATCAATTTTACATGATTTTTTTATTATTTACATGTATCCGATTGTAAAGAGCATCCAATGAGGTGTTTTAAAAGGGTTTCCATATATTTTCAACTCGCTTCAGGGGCACCCAATGATCTGTTCTTACAAATATCTGTTCTTAAAGCACTTCTATCGAGCTAGAAAAAAAGAACAGCTTTTGATAAACAGATATATAATTTCAATGTTAGCTAGAAGAATAAAAGAACGGGTGTTTACCAATCGATACACTCTTACCAGCTATATTATTTCCAGAGCACATCAGTTTACACTTTTTGAAAACAATACAAAATGTTAGGTTTTCACAATGATTGCGTGCAATAGTCAATAAGAAATTGAACATGAACTAACTATGAAAAATTTGTGTCTTGCTCTGACTATTTCGATGCTTTGTGTATCAGCTAAGAAAATAATGCTAATAGAACAATTATATCTCTCTATTTGTTCAAATAATATTTGTTTCATGTTTGCAGTGAATCATTGGCGTAATATGAAGTTCAAAAGTAGCATGACATGCTTTCGTATATTTTTGACTTAAGATGAAATATTCATGGAGATAATTCTATTTATATGGGAGACGAGTCGACAGGTCGAAACGTAGACAGGTCGACAGGTAGCCAGGTGGTAAGAACTATGAAGGTTATTAATATGCGCATAAAAAATATTTAAGGATATCTTCACGAAGATTAAACTGTCTGCCTATAAACGGGTTGACAGGTAGACAGGTTATCATCATCGCACATGTTTTATTTATGCCTTCATTATCAATAAGGAAACTTTCAATGTGGTGTTACCTGTCTAGCTGTCGACCTGTCGACCCGTCTATCAAGCATCAAACTATGATAGGGCCGCATCACTTCCTTTTCATGAACTAATTTTTAATGTGTGGGGAATTCTAAATTTTGACTTTAGAATTCCCCACAATCAAGAACGCCTGTTTATATGTTTCTGAATACAATGAAAAAAAAACACTTTCAAATAGATTCGTAGAAAATAGAAAATAATTGAAAAAGCTGTTCCCTATAATTATTGTACCTCGATCACATATTTCGAAAATTTGTAGCTGTACAAATGTTGAAAAGGAACATATAATTTTTGAGGAACACCACGTGGGATGCTGTTCTTATTTATATGATGTAACATTTTGACAAGGGAAATTTAAATATAACGCATATTTGCTGAAAATAACAGCAGGCAATCACATTTTGCTTTAAATCGATTACAAGGAATCCACAAGTCGGTAGCGATTTACACGGATATTTGGCAAAAAAAGGATTGTTTGAGGTGCGTGTTGAATAAATTAATATCAGCAGTAATTTCTTGTCTATCAATGAAACATTTTATGGATTGTTTTATTAATCGGTTTTATTTCTAGTTTGCCATTCTAGCTAAATATTTAGTACGACCAGTCTTTAAATAATCAAAACGTCTGTTACATTTAAATCTAGCAAATTAACTTTAATCAAAGTAAAGATTAAATGTAAGATTAGATTATCGTATTAACTCAAGTTCTTTGCTTTTGTTAATTTAGTAACATAAGTATAGGACGAAATTCAACATGCCGGATGATCTCTTCATATAAAATATTTTTTGATACAACATTAAAAAAATGTTTGCTTTCTCAATTATAATAACTTACCATTTGGTTTTACAAAACAAATACTTAGAAGCAATCCTTAAACGAGTGTTAATAATAGTTTCATTAATGTACTAACAGCTAGAGATTTAGAAGCATTGCAACAAAGCTCCTTGCCTACATCAATCAAAGGAATAGTTTTAAAAACAAAGATCTCCAAATACGTGCTAAACCAGGACAACACATTTAAATATATGTTACCACATTATTATCATATATAGATATATATTTTTAATAGTACTAGAATTACTATGTATATAGATAACTAAGTATTGAAATATCACAATTTAAGAATAATTGTGTTTCGTAGTGTCTATTTAGATATCAATGTTGCATCGCACAATTCCAAACAGCGATAGGGAAAATTATGATACAATTTGATAACCTTATGCAATGATATGATATCAGTTTTTACTATTATCAGAATTGTAGACAAAGTACTTTCATGTGTCTCAAATAACAAAAAACATATCACCACCACCATTGCGTTTCAATAAGATTTTATGAACATAATTTTAATGTCAGACATAGTTATAACTCGAATTTATTCCGGTTCTGGTACTGCATGAGTGGGCTCAAACTCCCTGATAGGTTTTATGATGTTTGAGACTCATTTTTTGAGTCATTTTGTCACAAGTTTCCTCGAAAGGTGCTTTTGTTGTGTTTTGTCAGAATTTTTTACTTAAGTGTGTTTAATTCATGTATTAGTTTGTTTGTGTATTGGCCATCTTATAAATGATTTCATCTCATTGAAGTTTAAGATAAAGTGATAAAAATGTACCCATATATTATCTGGGGATCATGTTAATCTCAACATCCACTATCGAGAGATTTTCTGATAATAGCGAATTTTAAATATTAATACTCTTTTTTTACGCATAAGTGTTTGTAAGTGAAGATGGGTTGTAGTTTTCAGAAATATGTATACGTAGTTAGGTTTTCGTAAATTCTTCACATCTATTCATGCCATGCCATATCTTTTCATGCCATGGAGGATTCCATATCAGTTATTTTATCTGCTGCCCGCACTCCTTCTGCTTCAGTGGTTGTCCGCTTTCATTTCTTCGGTGCTATTTTACAACCTCACACTTCAAACGGTGGGCCTACAGGAGAAGCTAGAACATGCACTCTGGGGCGCGGAGTTCAACCATGATGGTACCCAGCTAACATCGTTTTGTTTTAGTCATATCGAATTCGATGCTTGTTCACATGTTTTGTTCGCACGATTTGCTTATTTTTTCCTGTTGTTCCATTTATCCCTAGGACTTTTTCTTTGGTTCACATCGATGGCCCTACCTACCAGCTTTTGTGCTCACAATCTGACCTCAGCTCATCTTAATTCGTTCATTTGTTTCATAGACAACTTCATTTTTTCCTTTCTATGGTATCGTCAGCGCCATCATGATGAACTGTCTGATTGTCGTCTACCATATCACGATATCTGGTCTCAGTGTTGATGGTACGCTTTCTTCCAGAAACGCAAATGCAAATGCGTATACAGGTCCATTCGCATCTACCAGTCACTCGCTGTAGTCATTATTTATGTGTGTTTTTGCGTCTTGTCCTGGTTTTAAAAAATGATAAACCTTAGTGTTTTTACTCGTTTTTGTGTTTTGTTATAGGGTTTAGTATTGGGGTTTGTGCAATAATATTGCGAGCTTGTAAAATATCGAAAGTTAGTCCAGTTTGCTAACTAGAGGCAAGAGTCACGAAAATGTCTATTTCGGAATAGGTAGTCGGGCGTCAAAGGGCATCAAAGAAACATTATTCATAAAGTTATGAAACAACCTAAAACATCTTTATCCATACGTACATCAACAAAATAATTGCTTTTGAACATGAATATTTGGTAAAAATGTGTTGTTTTCCAAGCAAGCTGAAGCTGTTTCTCCTTTTCAAACCCGCTTGGAGCAGAAAAGAAATACACTTTGCAACAAAATTGAAATGTTCAATTTGGCTAAACAAAATAACATAGGTAGGTTGATTTTCTTGATTTTGTTATTTGTGTAATGTTTATGGTGGTTGGTCTAAAGTGCTATCCACAAACACCAAACAAACTAATATCGAATTAAATAAATCTGCCCAAGCTCTCTATTAAATTATTTTTTTACTGTTCGCTGACGATACGGTCGTACTGGCTATGCTAAAGACCAACTTCATACTTGGTTAAACGCGTTGAGTCTCTACTGTGAAAAGTGGAAGTTAAAAAATTACGGAAGAGTTACCTCTTATACAATTGGCGCTTCAAATCACCGTCTTGTGACATACACATTTAATTACCAAGTACCCAAACGTATGTATACACACCCGCGTGAGGAGAGATAGAAGATAATCTGTGCAATGCCCACTAGCAAACCAGGATGACCGAGCTCTATCTTGAATCGAACCCATGGCCAGTGGCCAGAAGTCCGACGCCTTAAACGTTCGATCAGCATGTCTTCCATGAATTTCATCATTTACTTATATGTCCAAAGTTCAGATAACACTGAGAACGAATAATTACTAGACAATTAACTCAAACAATACATTTTTCTTGATATCTTAGCTAGTTTAAAAGTCAAACTATGATAAGTTTAACACTTTTTATTCAGGAAACGACGAACGATTATTAGTACGAATGTATATTTGATAAGGTCAGCGAAGGTCCCCCTAAAAAAATGTATATAAATATTATTGAAAAAAAAAATAAAAAGAAAAATAACATTACTTATTACTTCAGTTGATCAGTGTCAATTTAATAAACTTAACGTGGAACTGATAATGCATTTATACTTTTCGCCATATCGATTATATGATTCAGTTAAGGATTAAGTTCTCTTTTGTTTGAAAAATGTATACACGTGTTAAAAATGAGTGCATCTTTTAGGATACGAATAAGCATGTATACTTTAATTGCCATCCATTTATTCTATCATATATGTATGGTTCGATGTACATTAATATATTTTCACATAGTTCTATGTATGATGTCAAAATTAAAACAATTTAAATCCTTTGAACCCTTTGTGTTTTCTTAATTTCTAGTATGTATGATCTCTTATAAAGTATGGTATCGGATTGCTTAACCATGTTTTTTTTTGTATAATTTATAACCGGGATATTTATGACAATATTGAGGTGTTAAACTGTATTATGGAAAATCCGCCTTTCGGCGATTATGTATCTTGAACAAATTTGTATCGAAACGGGATTGTTTACAGGTTTCCAAAGATGGCGGAAGATTTTAAGGATTTTTGAGAAATACGTTAAATGTGTGTTGTTGTTGATTTTCAATGGTGAAAATAGATGCTATACTTTGAGAAGAAATCATAGATTCGTCAATCATGACTTCAACATCGGTTTCAGTTATATCGGACTCTTCCACGCTCCTCGAAGTACCGGGTGTCACTGTTGCCGTCGAGCACCTTCAAGAACTTGGTAAATGATTTGTACATATTCTGTTTCGGTTTAAATAAGCACTAAAATGTATGCAAATTAATACTTTTGATTGTATTTACGGTCATTGTCATGCAACTTCTTCTTATCATTCTAAAGAGCGAGGTGTTTTCGGCTACAAGGGCAGGGAACCAATCTTTAAATATTGTTTAAACAAAGCAGTGTCATCAAACAAATGAAACGGCAAAAAGAAGAGGGATAACATATCATAATATGTGAAACATGAATGAGGAAAGTCAATCTTTAATGAGGACAGACACCTTTTAAAAATCAATTCCTGGTGCAATTCGTACGTCAGGGTCGGAAAGCTCTGATTGGTCAATTTTGTAAACAAAACCATATTATCGCCCATTAAGTGAGCGATACCAAAAAGCGAAAATATCATGTTACAAAATGTTATTTCTTATACATATTGGCAGATATTAATGAAACTGTATCCTGTTAATTTATGGAAGAAGTGTCATATTTGTCCCTTAGCGATAAATACGTTTTTCATCACTTTGCGAGAAAAAGGCTCTTTCCGACTCAGGACGCTACCGGAGGGGGGGGGGGCATTAAGAAATCCGGGGGCCAATGGCCCCTGCGCCCCAGTGAGTTGTAAGCCCTGCAATCAACAATACATAGATGGTTAGATGTCTATAACTTTTAGATTGACGGTCGTAGAGTTACGGTAAAAGCCATATGGGAAGCCCTCGATAAACATATGTGTTTTTGATGTTTAGACCGACACATTATGCGATGAATAAAGCTAAAATCAATATGGAAAAAAAGTACAACTATCGTGCAAAGAATTCTAAGTTCTAACTATAAATGACGACATAATTTAATACTAATGTATTTTTTGTTGTGTTGTTTTGCTGTAGAAAATCGTATGAGAAGTGACGAATTCGGTTTTGAGGAAGATGATATCAAAGTCGTTGATCATATTATTGACTGTATCCATGAATTGGTAAGTATATTTGAATATTCCGTTTGTATGTTTGCAAAGGGCTCCATAAAATTTAGAATTAATACTCTTATAGATTTGGCTATTATCGTTAATATCTTTGATCACGCAGACTCTATTGTTGCAAGTGTTATCGACTTTGGAATAAACAAAACTACGGTCATATCACATACGCGACCGCGCGTCTGTAAAGTGTACATATTCACAAAAAATCAAAGCTCACTTTTTTGATATTTTAAATTTTTAGTCATATAAAATATATTCATCTCAAGGCGAAGTCAAGTTATCATGTCAGGTTATTTTATGCCTCTTTTTTATATAGATTATCTAGCGTATACTTTGTTTTGCTCTAAAGGCAGGAGAATGCAAGAAGATCCACGAAAAATTAGAGACAGAGACAATCAATGCCAGCGTTGTGCGACATCGTCTTCAGTTTCTTCCCGCTCTCATAAAGAAAGAGATTGCCGGTATATTTTGTTGCTTTATATAAAAATCGGGTGAAATTAGGAATTAGAATCAAATAGTTAAACTAGTTAATAACGATAGGCCTATCATCTGCGCGTCAAATCCCGTAGTCTCGCGGTTACATTATTTTAACCCTGTGTTTTTTTCTACAGAGTTGAGTAAATATATTTCTTTTTTCATATTAAAACACAAATGGTAATAATAGATAAAAGTTGTCGAAAATATGAATGATCTGTCACTGACATAAATGCATTGTTTTAGCGGCTATCGCATCGGCACGAAAGTCCAATGCAGAAGAACTTGAACGGCTACAAACTGCACTGAAGCGCATCACAGAGAATATAGAAAAAGTTACCGCGAAGCATAAGGAGTTAGAGAAAGCCAATTCTGCACTGAAGTAAGCTCAATCGTGGACTATGTAAATCTGATTGGTAAAACTTCTATTATGAGGATAACTTATATATTCGTTTGGTATTGTTTACGTATTTCATACAACGAAATAGAATGATAACATTTTTAGAATGAGGAGATTATATTAATTTAAACTATTGTCTTGATTATATTTCAATTAGATTTAGCTTATTGACGTTGCCTTGGAGTAAATCCAATCTTGTGTTTTAGCCCTGAGCGCGATCGTGTGAGACAGGAACATGAGGATATCATCGCTCAACTTAATCTGCGAATGGCTGAAAAGGCCAGGTTGGTACTCTTAACTATTTTTGTAAAATCCATAAAATGGAATTTTGCGGTTGTGATATGATCATTGAATTTACTGTATAACTGTATTTTGTTCATATTATTGATTTTGTATTAATTCAATTTATTTCCCTTCGTCTTTGTATTATTTATCCGCTTTTCCTTTTCAGTAAGCAGATTACACTAAACGAAACCCGTGATAGAGTCAGAGAAACCAATCAAAAGGTAGACTATAAAACTATTTTAAAATCATTGTTGCCAACATCAAATATGTTAATATTTACTATGAAGTTGTTATATATGAAATATATAACACTATAGAATACAGTATATCTCAATAAAATATTTTTAACGCAATGGAAATTTGAATCAAACATAATAACAGTGTTTCATTATTTGTTTCATGACTAACACAAACACAAAATTTCCATGTCTTGTTGAATCGTCACAGATCGTCGACTTAGAAGAGGGTATCATCCAGTTGAAAGAAGACCTCATTCAAGAAAGAGCAGACGCACGCATGGAAAAGAAACGTCTCAAGAAAGCCGTTGTATGTATAATTTAAGAATTTATTACCACAAAAGGTGTTGTAAGGGCACCTGTGTAATAATATATAAACTGGATATGAATACGTCAGCAATTACATTGATTCATGTCTCTAAACTTACCCGTATTTTAATCATAGGTAGATTTCGTATGCTTTTATCAATGGTTATTTTGAAATTTAATTGATTTTTTTTCAGTATGACACAACAGTTAAAACTCGTGAACAGAAGGAAATCAACATTGAAAAACGAGCGTGAGTAAAAGTTGATAATTTTACCTGGAGTGTAAACTAAGCTGACCTGTCGAATATATAAAGTATCATATCATAAGATACAAAAATATGCTAATAATCAAATACCCAAACTATAGATCTACATGAATTGTCAAGACAAACCACCTACAACATCTCTACTAAGATAATGTCATTTGATAATGTATGATGTTATCTTTGGCACCATAAGTAAGAATCAAAGGCTTTCGGTTTTCAAGCCATATTTGTATATTTGTAATATGTTATTAGGGAAGTGGATGGCCTCCACAGTCGCGTCACAGATTTGGAAGGCCAGCTTGGAGACTTCCGAAAGGTGAGTTTGTTTAGTTTGAATATAAGCGGTCGGACGTTTCAATATTATAAATAATGCTCCCGAGAATGTCAAGCCGATCGGATCTAGGAATTAAGTTCTTACTGAATATCCAAAAAAAAAAAAACGTTGGTATCTTTGGTGATTGGTGTATTGTGCATTATGATATTTGTGTTATGTTTAGTATGAAGTATGAGTTTTCGATGTCAATATTGCTTGTGCGACTGTTGATGTTTGGTTGTTATCAATTCTAATTCACTGATGCAACAAAAGAATAAAGTGGAATAATTAAGTTGATATATTAATATTCAGATATTTATTTAATTTTCGTGTTCATATTTTCAGACAATCCGCCAAATGGAAACGTCACGCAGTAAACTCGAGGGTGTAGAACGAGCACTAACGGCACAATACGCGCGTCAAGTCAACACAAACCAAGACCTTAGAGTCAAAGGGTACGAATAAATTGGAAGTCTCTAAAAAGATGACTATATATCGTTAACACTTATTTGAATGAAAATTATGTTATGTGACATGTATGTTTCTGAAATTGTTCTTGTCGTCCATCAACGGCATCTATGGTCATACTAGGCATATCGTATAATTCTACGCATTTTAAAATAAATCAAATAATAGACTGGTTCAAGTTGTGGTAAACTAATGGATATTTTGCTTTTCAGTTTGGAAATTGCCAGACAAATTGAAGATCAAGATGCCATATTTGCTGAAGAAAAACAAAGCCTTGAGGACATCATTAAAGAGGTTCTTATTTTGGTTCTTTCACGCAAAATCTTGAAAAAATCTTGTTGTCGTATTATTGATTAAATACATGTATGTTTAATTGAGTTTCAATTACATGTAGCGTTTGGTTTGGTCTAAGAAGTAAAATGCTTAAAAGTAAACAAACTTCATGATTAAAAGTGAACAAACTTCATGATAAAAAGAAACAATGTGTGACGCCTTTAAATTCTATTAATTTGTTTTAAACTTTTCTTTGTAGCTGAATGAAGACTTGGTCTACGAGAGAAAGAAAGCAGAAGGAAACAGCATTCTTAGACTCAGCCTTCAAGCGAGTGAGAACCTTTGATCATAGTTAAGCAAAACATTCAGTACTATATTTAATACATATATGACATGAATAATACTATACTATATGATATGAATAATGTACAATAGATTAAAATTATGTGTTTGTATTTTGCGCGTTCTAAGTGTTTCATGATAAACTTCATTTCAATCATAAATATACATTCACAGCGGTGAAGGAGAAACTGAAGGTTCGAAAACTGGATGAGAAGAAAGTCAGCGAACAAAACAAAGTGTGAGTAGTCTTTGGAATTTATCGGGACAAACCACTTCTTAAAATGTCATTCTTATAAGAGTTGTCTTAGTTTTCTTTTGCTTACAACAAAAAAATATCTCCATTTTTTTTCAATATGTATTTCAAAATATGAAGTTCAAAATAGTAAACAATGTAGTTTAAAATACATAAAGCGACTTCGCCAAATTATATATGTAGATTGAATTGTAAATAATATAATTTCATGATTCTTCTTATCTCCAAATTCTCCTCATAATCATATAAAGGATTTACTCTGCGTTGAAGATGTTGAATATAACCCCATGTCATATCTCTTTACTTCCAGACTGCAGAAGAGCAAGGGCGAGCTGGCAGTAAAAGCGGAAGAATTGGCCAAGTTGCGTCAGGAGAACTTCGACATGGAAGCACGAATCGTTGAGCTCAATGAAACACACGAGTAAGTGAATTGGCTCGGTAAAGTAATTTTGTGTTTTAACTTATATTTTTAGTTTTAATTTACAAAACATTGACGATAGCATTTTATATGCTATATTTGGTTGAAACGTCGAGTTAGACCTGATTAAGTTTTGTTTGGATTTTGCGTCGCTTAATCGAGATGTCAACTGCAGAAGGCCGATGCAATATCCGTCGATACAAGCCTTGCATTTGCCTTTTTGTTTAGATCAAAATATGTTTAGGTACATAAACTACGAAATATGGTGGAAGGACTAGCTGCGCCAGCAGAGATATTTTTTGTTTTAAAAACTTTATATAGTGTTTCTATAAATTATAACCACTGAACTTTTTATTAGTATTGCTAGTATTGTTTATTAACGTAATTTTCTAAGTTGTATTAATGGATTGTACATTGAAGGTTGTAATCAAGTTAAGCTGCATACCTTGATCTTTATTACTTGCTTTTCAATATTCTAACACTCTTGAAAATTAAATATGAAAGGTCTTTTTGAGTTTTAATACATACTTCTCCTTCTTATGATTCGATACTGTGTTTCCTCACTTTCTTAATTTTTAACCATTCTTTCTCAGAATCATAATCCTAGCACTTGAAGGCCACATACCGGATACACGTGGCCGGAAGAAGTGGTATTCGAAGTCGCCATTTTGAATTTTAGATGTTGACGCATGTTGTGTTTGATTTCAGAGGGGATTGGAAGATGTCATTGGATATAAGTGTGTTTGATTTCAGATGGGATTTAATGGTGTCATTGAATATATGTGTGTTTTATGGTGTTTGAGATCAAAGGACACTAAATGATATTTGAATGATATTTAATTTGCTGAAAAAAAAAACATATTATGTTTATGTATGATGTGTCGGATTTCAGAGGTATTCAAATGTCCATGCTATTTAAATGACTTATTTTGTGTGTGTTGTTTTCTTTCCATATTCTTGCTTGATCGACAAATCAGTTAAAAGGGAAAATACATAAAATTACTCTGTGTGAACATTGTATCTTATTATTGAAAAAAGTGTTTGGATCACGTTAGTTATTGATATGCACAAATGGATGTAGCCTTCATGTACCAAGTGCATTAAGTTTGGGTTGAAAGCTTTTACCTTCCTTACTTTCGGATGAAATAAATATTTTTAAAAGCTAATTACCAGAATCGATAGTAAAAAAAAACCGACACCAATTTCAAATATTGTTCCTACTTGAAGTGATTCAATATTCGGCGATATAACAGTCGTACCATTGAATAAGAAATATATTTTACATAATGATTTTACAATCGTTATTCTATATATTTTGATATGTAATGATATGTAACTGCAGTTAATGGTTTAACTTGATCAAATGTTTCATCTTCGATGTCTTCTGTGTTTCAGGGCGATCATGACTACCCTCGCCAAGCAGATCGAGGAATGTAAAGAAGCACTGGCCAAAGAGCGAAAGGAAAGGTAACCCAGTCTACACAAAACCTCATCATGACCTCATGGTGATCTCATATGAGCTAATTTAAGGTCACCATGAGCTCATGATGTTTTATGTAGACTGGGAAGTAAATAAGATTATGGTATTTACCATATCGAACAACAAGCATAATTGCAATTTTATGTATGTAATGCTCAATACTATTAACCCTTTTTCTCATCAAATGATGGATAAAAAGTGTATTCATCACTCTGTTCTGTAAATCAGAGCGACTTTGGCCTTTTGCTCTATTTACCTTAGAAGCATTGTCTTTCATCGCTCGAATTTTATAGGAGCCAGCATCCCTCTTCAGAAATACAAATCTAATACAATATAGCAGTTTATTTCTATATTATACTGTGTGTTATATTTAAATAGAATGAACCTGCAAGATAATCGTGACGGCGCCCAGAAGCAAATGGACGAGGTCAAAATTGAAACCACAAAAGCACTCAACGTTATGACCAGAAAAATTAATGAAGGCAAAAAGGTGCACGATGACCTCACGAAAGAGGTAAAAAATCACGGAACCCTTCATATTGATAACACGATCACTTTTTTTCCTGTCTTAATGTTCTGTCGGTCAGCGAGGGGTGCGGGATCGATCCCCTTAGTTCGATCCTCCCTATTATTTTTTGGATAACATGATTATAAAATATCGTGTCAGATCTAACTTAAGGGCGATGTGAATCAAGTGAGTTGGAAAACACATGAATTATTATCAACGTTGCTTTTTGCTTATCAATCAGAAGGTCGTTTTACATAATCGAAATGTAATTATATGATGTTTCTAATCATTTCTTTAAATTAATAGACTACGTGTTTTCACAGGGTCAGTCGCTGCAAAAGGCGATCAAGGAGGACGAAGAAAAAATAACAGATATGAAGGGAGAAGTAGACTCCCTCAAAAAGAGGCTCGAGCAGTCCAAGAAGGACAAGATCGGCGAAGTAGAGCGGATGGAGGTATAGTCACTAAATAACTGCATCTCAAAGGATAAGAAAAAATATGTTTATTCCCTTTGGGACAATGAGTTCGCAAGGTGCCCCTCCCCCAAGCTGAAGTTTTGTTATGGCATGTAATTTCGGAATTCCGATTATTGTACGCATCTGAATTACAATTCGCTATGCTAACCCAAAAACTTTTGGTGTAAAGCGGTGGGAATATTTGAATTCTTAGCTAACACAATAAGGTACTTTAAACGTTTATTTATCAACTGTATAAAAACGGTGTTTCTAACCCTCTTAATTCTACGGTTGCTTTTCGTTGGCTTAGTAATAATACGCTAACATTCGAAAATCTTATTATATTTTAATAAATGTTGTTATATCGAACTTTATTAAATTAATATGGTTTAATATAGTTAACCACGTTTATTTGTGTGAACGTTTATATTTATATTTTAAAAGCTTAACCACTGTTTGCTTTACTCACGTCATATTTTATTTTGTGTAACGGTCTACATTTGAAACTGACATTTAATATATAGTTTTTTTTAACATGAATGTCATAAAATTACGTTTAAAACTATCCAACAAGTGTATATTTTGTTTGTAAATCTATAGAATAATTTTAATAAAAATACAATGATGTTTGTCATGCACGGAATAATTATCAAGAGCACCAGAATATATCCTAAATTTAGTTTATAAAACAGATTGAAAGATAAAGGCAGAGAGAATCGATCACCAGGGTGATATATAATGAAAATAATCATATGTGTTGTACAAAATCGATCCATACTTAAATTGTAAAATTTATTGTAGGCTGAATTCGCGGTAAGAAAATGATCAATGCATGTGTGTGTAATCACCGATTTGAAATTTGAAAACACTTAAAATACGTATTGTAGCTTTTTTCTACGGACGAGGCACGACAACATAAATTTGCATGAATTTTGAAAAACATTTCATTTGTATTAAGTATTAAAATATATTGAGACAAAACATGTTGATTAATATTCTTAAGATATAAAAATAATGATATTGTTATGACCAAATGCGTTTATCAATCGAATAGAAACGTCTAGAATTGAAAGGTGGTGGTTTCTTTCGTTCTTTAGATAATGTCAAAATGGTTATAATGAAATAAACTAGACTCCTTTACTTTTCATCAGGGTGTGGACAAGGTTCGAAAAACAAATAACTTTTAGTTTTAATTTAGTTGCCCAAAACGTAGTTTACGTATTATTAACTATGCTGTATCGTGATATAAAATAACTTATATCCCGATCAGTTACTTCATATTTTCATGATATCATTAATAGATATAGTCACGTTCAAACATCAGTGAAATAAGTATTTGATGTTTGAAAATGAGATCACAACTATATCTTCGTAACCAATTCTATTCCATGAATTTTAAATGCGTCTAGCATTCGATTTCATATAACATGGGAATACCAAACGATAGTTCAAATATATACATTCATTCTAGTTACTCATATTTATGTGATCGTATGGTGAATATTATTAGGAACTCTATAATTTCCAATGTTAATTCAGTGAAATATTAAATAAAGGTGATACATGAAAGTTTTTTTTTAAAACAAACTTCTGTCTTTGGGTTTTTGTGAAAATTGCTTTATATGAGCATATTTTTGCACGCACTTCTTTATTTATCAATTTCTGTTATTATATGGTACTCTTTTGTCTTTGAACAGCACGCAAATCAAAATCTTCAGATATGCATCTGGATTAAATACAACATATATATCATGGATATGCCCTGTTTTGCTCTTTGTTCTCATAAATTACCAAACTTTCTTAAATAGCAAGACGAATTTAGCATATTTTTGAAAGGTTTAACGAATATACATGTAAATACTAGAATGCTAGCAGAGAATGGCATATTGTATTAGTTTTATTGATTGAATTACTGAGAATATCGTAAGATTGTAAGAGATGAATTATAATATGAATCACTTAGATTGGTTTGGAAGCGATTGTACATGCATCTTTCCCAACAAATATTGCCATATGAAAACTCCCTATTCCTACACCTATTGATATTAATATAACTGGTGTTTCTTAAATTTATAGCGCGAGATGTCTGAAATGGCACGTCAGGAAGAGACTAAGAACGCGCATATTGAGGAGCGAACACCGCCTTTCCAGCAGTTGGAGGTCGACTTTGAGGAGGCGGAGAAGGAATATGACCTCACCAAGAAAGAGGTCATATGTAAGTAAGAGGTCAATAGTTGAGTGTGACCTTACAAAGTCATATGTTAGTAAATTATGACATCAAAGTGTGACCTTATGTAGATGTCATTTATGAGATATTTTCATTTCGTATGATCTTATATCAATTATATTTATTTTTTTAATATTATTTATATTTATGATAAGGAATAGAATTTTGATGTTTCGTTTAAAGAAAATATAATGATGAATGAGCTGAAATTAATAGGTGTACGTAGAAATCTTGATTACCGGATTATGATAAACGGACATTGTGGTAAAGCAAATGTGTTTTTTGTCAGCGTTGAAGAACAAGAAGATGGGTTTGGACGAATCAGTAAAGAGATGTACCCGGGACCTGGATAAACTCATTTACCCCAGGGTAGGTACAATCATTTATTCTTATTTTTTTGTATCGTAAGCATGGAATGGTGTTATATATCTCTTTACCATATTGGAAGAGGGCATTTTGCAACCATAGCTGCTGACTTTGGTTGCAATATATAAGAGTGCTACGATATTTTCAGACAATTTGAGCAAAATGCATCAAACGCATCAGGTGCCATACCCAAATTGTTGGGCGTTTTGTTAATAAAATCATTGAATTGAATTTTATTATCCCCCGTGAAAACGAGGGGATATAGGGTTGAGCTTGTCCGTCTGTCCGTCCGTCCGTCTGTCCGTCCGTCCGTCCGTCCGTCCGTCCGTCCGTCTG
>LQRL01146566.1:682-15789 GCA_001703475.1 Hydroides elegans | reverse complement strand
TTACACCTAGATTCTATGCCCTTGATTAACTGACACTGTGCTTGAATGCCTGTGTAAGGTGAATATCGTATGAATTCATCATAGTGGTCAAATAGACTTTGGTAAGGAGATTAAGTAGATTTGGTCATAAAAAACCCTATTAAAATCTTGAAATGCGTTTATAAAATAATAGCGAGGCTATAAACCTACCATTTCAGAAAATAAAAAGGAAAAGAATAACAAATGTGGTTTGAATAATACACGACCTAACTAACCCCCCCCCCTCTGAAAAAGTGTATGAACTCATGGTAATTCCTTCTACTTAAATATAGACTTCTTTGTTGCGTACCCCCACCAAAGATATCGACCTACAAACCACTACCAACACTATATATTTCAGTAAAGTAACACAATTGTGTGCTTATATACGTTGCAGTACATGTATCATCATGCATTAATACCTCCATAATTTTGTCAATAACCCAACTCCCTTACACACAATCACACTCCAAAATCCCCCCATCCTTACAAACAAGGCAATTTAAAAGCTAAAAGCAGTGCTACCAACCGTTCCAGTGCAAAGTACTCCAGCCACATCTGCGCCTGATTCCCGAATCCCTGCTGCATGATTCCGTTCCAACACTCCCGAGCCTTTTCCATGTTGCCACAAAACTTTGCCTTTTATTTGAGAAAATATAATCCATTTGCATAAGATTCTAAAGCCACTAAGGGTCAAAATTTACAGCCTAAGAACTTGGTCTAGACTTAGGCTGTGAAATTGGCCCTAAATGTGTCTTAAAAATGGCACTTCGAAAAAAAAATCGATATCTACATATATAATAGTTCAGTTTAGTGAATGCCGTCCAATCAATTCGCTTAACTTAAAGCTTACTCATCTATAAATATTATGCTGTGTTGTTCTACTTTTTTTATCGTATTCTACACATACAAGCTTCATAATTTGATATTCGCACAAAGTTATAAGAACATGAATTGTAGTTAAGGAAATCACAGCCGAAATGAAGAGAAAAATGAAGTCTCATGATAATTATGTAAATACAGAAAACCCTTTATGAAATTTAAAACATGTACATTTAAAGCAATAATTGAGTATCCAACTATCCATTACCTCCATACGCGCCCAGTACTGAGCAATGGAACATGTCGGATCGCCCTCATTGCCTGGAAAATCTGGATAAACATATTGACAAGGGGAATAAGCAGAACAAAATCGAACAAATATATTCACCACAAATCGAAATCAAGAAAACATAGAACACTAATGACTATAATACTTTTAAAATACTTTATTTTCTCACTTTTTTTTTTTTAATTTTGTATTTCTTACATACACACTTACGAACATTTAATCATGACATGTAATATCACGAAATCATACTTCTAATGCATTTTAAAGGGCTATATTACTTGTCTGGAGGAATTCAGTAGCTCTCTGGAAGAAAATCCTCAGTGCAGCATACTTGTTTCCCTCATCTATAGGAATACAATCAACAATGTATTTGGAGAGAATCGAAAATATATATCTAGAATTGAAATGCATTTCAGTCCTCTAAAAAATCGTAGAAATTTACGCATTCTTTTGACTTCAATAGGAGTTATCATTATCTTATAAGAGGGGATGTGAACACCTTAAAGTCTTAAATGTTAAACTTCTTAAATATTCTTGACAATAAATTTCTACTTAAAAGAAAAAAATCACTGTAAGCAATGCTTAACTTATCATCAGTTAAGTGTCAGTTAGTGCTTTTAACGGTCATTCATTTCTATATAGGGCGAGAATAACTTTTCCATCTTTGAAAAAACATTTAAAAATAAAGTTTGAGCAAAAAAGTACTTTTGTCCAAATCGATTCCTCGCCGAAGGAAGTCGATGTAGCCTGTCCATATCTGGAGATAATCATCGGCTTGACTGAAGAACCCGGGCACCACGCACTTTTCAAATAAATCTGCAGTTGAAAAATAAAATGAAAATATGTGGGTTGTTTGAACGACGTAATCAAGGCTTATTGAGTATTTGTGTGTCATGTTGGTCTCCTTTTTTAAGGATGATCAATGAGGTGTTAGCCGCGGGGATTGACCTTCTGCAATGAAGCTTGTCACAACTGATGTCAAAGACACCATGAGACCAGGCATCGCTATTTTGAATTATAATCAGTACTTTTTAAAAATAGAAAGCTGTGAATGACCCACTACCGTTTCTCATGTGAAGCATGAAAAATAGATTTTCAGACTGCACTCAATGCTCATTCTTTAAACATCAAAATCGATACCTTACGTTAATCGCATACACTTAAAATCACACAAAATATCACATTTATTTAGGCCATATAATCACAATAAGCTCACCACAATAGATGTTAAAGACCGTGGCATATTGATTATCACATTGAGACTTCCATATATTTTGTCTCAATGGTCCCAAAATGCAACATTATCAGGGTACACCGACACCACCGACATTTCAGTTTGGATATTCCTACAGGTATTGCAATTTTCAGATACTCGACAACTAGATTCCATCCAGCCATACAAGTGATCCAAAGCATATTTTCATGATTATAATCAAAAGCACTCACCGATAATAGGTTGTTGTTCCTGAGGTCTATAGCGCTCGAGGGCCCTCGCATATCGCAGCCAAAGAGTAACACTCCACGGACAGTTGCGAACGGCTCGTTCGTAAAGGCCAATAGCGAGACCGGGCATTCGTAGTTCTTCATCCTTTTTAATAAAATAGATGAGCATTTCTGAATTCTAATGTGTGTATGAGTCAGTTGACCATTATAAGGATTTATAATGTTATGAGATGATGTGAATCCTTAAGGTCACGTTTGTATTTTGATGCACCATACCATTTTTGTAAATAAAGAAATTTGGCGTATGAGATGCGAGGATTTAACGCCGTACGGTATCTCTCACAATTTGGATTATTTCTAATATTTCAAAGCACGAGCACATCGTTGAGTTAGAATCTGGATCTTTTATTAAAATATAAACGACAATTTCGATATAATTTATATATTTACTGGATAATACAAATTATTCCTGATCAATGTTATCCGTTATATTAAGTAGAATGCAATGAAATATCCGTTTCAAGGCAAGTTAATGAGAGGCTGATGGTTAAGCTATTCTTCTATTGAAACATTTAAACATTCACTTCTGATCTCCCACTCACAATATTTCTCAATCTCCTACTCACCATATATTTGCCATACCGCACCCAAATGTCAGCCACCAGGCAATTAGGAACAAGCGCCCGTTCGAAGAGACACTGGACGCGGGAGGGATTTGATTTTTTCTTCAGCTCGTGCTTCAGGTAGGTCTTGAATGCTTCTAGTTTAGTTCCCTCGGCCGTCATCTAGTTATTATTATACATGTATATCATATATTGCATTATGTTTAATGAACTCGGTCCTATGTTGTACATTGGTTCGTGTATTTTCTTAATTTCCATTAATATATTTCTTTAAGGTTTTTTTTTTTAAATTCGCCTTGATATGTGCTACAACCTTTTTTTTTTATTATTCTCATATTTCACACTTTCTTTACAAGAAACAATGGTTATTGATTGCATATCTATGAAAAAAACATATGCTAGGTTATATACAGTATAATCAAGCTGGTCAAGCTCCATAACTTGATTGTTAAGTAGTTAATAATTGATTGTAGTTTCAATGGAGACAATATATTGGCTTATGTTTATATCAGAATTCTACCTAACATGCGAAAAGAAATAATGAATATCTTACAAGTTCTTCTTCAAATGGAATAAGGGTTTGCAGTTCTTTATTTGCCTTCTCATACGTTGACTTAGTGTGTGCGTCTATTTCTTTTTCGCTCCATACTTTGTACTCTTCCCATGCCGTTTCCATTTCTAAACAAATAACAAAATAAATAGATTTGATAGTGCTTAAATTTTATTTAAAAAACTTCTACCTTTTAGTTGAAACATAACGATGCCTTCGTTTTCTATTCTTTTTAATTTCAGAGGACACATTTTACTTTAAACACAGAAAGTGGTCCACTGATTATTGCGTTCTAGCTATATTTTTTATATGAATGCTATTTGAATACTAATGACTTGTAAATCTATATTTTTTTTATAAAATGTCTTGTGTATGACAGTTGTTTTTACCTATTGTTTACAAAGTTTGGATATTTTTTATCATTTTATTTTTGTGTTATTTTGATACTTATACCTAAAAGCGGGATGGAGAGTTGTCTTTTAAACAGCTTGTTTATTCGAGAAATCTGTGCTTCCTGTTGTTCTATAAGTTTTGCGGATGCCACCGCGCCAGGGGCAGGCTGAAAAATTCAAGAACATCAAAATGTCAATACTTTTATACAAATACATTTGAGATTCTACATAGCAGACCATTCGCATAACCAGAACATTTACTATAGGAAAAAGTATTGTAATACCCAAAGGTAGTTCGGTCAGAGGATCATTAATAAGTCAAAGATGCAAAATTGCAAATAATATTCAATCGACAAAGTTTTAAGAAGACTTCGTAATCATGGTATCTTCTCATGACAGCCTATCCAATAGACCAATTTTGTTCTGAGTCTTTTTTCCATAATCTTGTTATCCTTTTAGGCTTTATGACCTTCAAACTATTCACCTGTAGTCCTGCAAGCACAGCATTCTCTAGTTCGCGATAGGCCTCAAAGATAAGGGCACCACGAGACACATCCAGGCCCACAGCCGTCAAAGCTCGCTCAGCGACAGTTCGGATGCGCTCAAGACCGCCATCTTTACTGATGTCCCCAATGCTGAATTGGATGTATTCGAGCCATAGGTCCACGCCTAATGTGGGGGAGACAGTAAATGGACAATGAATATATCTTTATAATTAAACTTTAAATTCGAAATGATGAAATAAGTAAAATACTAAGACTGTCCCAGAAATATTACAGAGTAATTGAATAGTTACGAGGCTAAACTTACAGGTTAGGTGAACAATATTCATGAAGTTAATCTACACAACACAACATGATCATCTTGTGCCAAATAACAATACATTACTTGTGTAGTCAACAACAGCTTTGTCGAACAATGCATAGATCTTCTCTTTCTCGTTTTCATCACAAACTTTGATTTCATCGCGAAGCCATTCTAGCCATAACTCTGCAAAAATTTAAAGTTTCATTTGGTGCTTTATCAAAGTATGTGTTAAAGAAATACGATTAAATTAGCCCAGTGGCTCAACAGTAACAACGAATTACACCTTGTAAAATGTATAAAAGGGAATATGTAAATACTTCTTCATACAATCACCTGGGGTAAGAGGAAACACTTTGCTCATGCATTCTCTTGCTTGTCGCAGATCATCCAACTCTCCAGCATGTTTCAATTTTGTTATGAGCGTCAAGTGACCTTCATAGTTGAATTGGTTTTCCTTCACCTGCAGCATCGAATGGTAATATAAGAGCAACTGATAGTGAACGTGACACCTTTAAATTTATCATATTTTTGTCGACTGATTACAAGGGAGCCTACGTGTGTTTTTACCTATGTACAAATGAGACAAATTTTAAAACCAAGATTTTGTATCAAATTATTTGAAATACGATATTCATGTTTTAATAATATATTAACATGAACATTTATTTCATTTTAGTCCCAAAACTACATCAATACAAGGAAGTATTTGTGAAACACGAAAAGGCCCCAACCGCCCCCTGATTCGAATATTGAATATCTCGTATATGCCCGTGTTTTGGAAATTCAAAGCTTTTGGACATTTTGGCCGAACTCGGCCATTTCCGGTGGCCGAATCTGGCCAAAACTTTCAAAAGCCACATCTACAGGCCAAGGCCTTTCATTTGAGCCTATTCACAGGTCTCTACGACCATTCGTTGCAGAGACACAGCCTGGAAAAGCTCAAGTTCCGAAAAACCGCTATTTTGGACATTTTGGCCAAATTCGGCCATTTCCGGTGGCCGAATCTGGCCAAAACTTTCAAAAGATACATCTACAGGCCAAGACCTTTCATATGAGCCTATTCCAAGGTCTCTACGACCATCCGTTGCAGAGAAACAGCCTGGAAAAGCTCATGTTTCGAAAAACCGCTATTTTGGACATTTTGGCCAAATTCGGCCACCGGAAATGGCCGAATTTGGCCCAAACTTTCAAAAGGCACATCTACAGGCCAAGACCTTTCATATGAGCCTATTCCCAGGTCTCTACGACCATTCGTTACAATGATACAGCCTGGAAAAGAATCGATGACGGACAGACGGACGGACGGACGGAAGGACACCCCGAATCTATAGGTCCCCAACCTTTGGGGTTGGGGCCTAATAACCACTAAAATGAGAGATATTGAGTTTTAGATTTGTCTCATTTGTACATAGCGTCTCATTTGCACATAGGCTCCCTTGTAGGCTTTGGGCACTTTATATTAACCGGGTGGTCACAATATGAACTGTTCACAATATAAGCGCTGATTTCAGATTGTCAAATTTCTAAAATATCATGCTTAAAAATACAAGGAAGTATCTGTGAATTTCGGAAAAGGCTTGCTGTGAAAACTTGAGTATTTTTGCCGAATTCAGCCAACTTCCGGTGGTCGAATCTGGCAGAAGCGGTCAAAAGGCACATCCACACATCCAAACCTTTTTTTGCCTATGACCAAGTCTCTATGAACTTCCGTTGAAAAGTTTTAGCCCGTATAAACTCATGTTTCGAAAAACCGCAGTTTTTGGCAAATCTGGCCGAAACTGTGAAAAGGCACATCTACATATCGAGACCTTTCATTTGAGCATACAACCAAGTCCCTATGGCCTTCCGTTCAAATGTTCCAGCCCGTAAAAAAAGCGATGACAGACGGAGGACAGAAAGACGGACGCTGAAACAGACGAACACCCCCAACAGTGCAACTCTCAACTCGTAGGTCCCCAACATTGGGGTTGGGCCTAATAAATATGTTTTCTTTGAAACAGAAATTAACTTTGACAGTTATTAATCAAATATAAGCGCTCAACACGTCATGTTATGCATACTGTACTTTGCTAGTCTTCAGAATTCGAGTGAACAATTATTTTAAATACTGTATTATCGCTCAGTTTTTCATGGTTTACGCAGAACGAGAAATGACCTGTGTTTTTAACATTTCAATTTCCTTCTGTAGAGATTCCTCATCATCTTCACTTTCGTTATCACTGTCGTCAGTGTCCATGTGTTCCTCTTTTGGGCTCATTTCTTGAGCCTTTTCCGCTGCGTCTTCCATCACACTGGATAAAGTTATTGTCATGAAATGACTCAAATGAGTACGGGTTTTCTGTTAATCATATGTTCCCGTTTAATTATGTGTTCCCGTCCATAAAATTATCAAATATGTGTTCCCAAATAGTTGAATTCCAAGTCGTTCGATTATATGTTACCGATCAAATGTATGTTCAAACCCCGTTCATTTATATGTTACCAGTTCAATGACGTGTTCAATTATGTGTTCCCGTAATTTAATGTTTCATAGGTTTGTTTTTTACGAACAAGTTGCAAGAAAAATGGGAACCCAAAAATATGATTTGTCTAAACTGAGTTCGGATCATTCCGCTCATGCGGGTAAATCCAGTCACCGGTTCAGAAAAAAATATCCTTTATTAAGTATCCAATATTTATCATTTTCCCAAATGAGAAAAAGGTGGTGACTGTACTTGAATAATTAAGCACACTAGGCAAAAGTGATCACTGTGTGTTCAACTGTGACTCAAACCCTACATCGACCTTCAAACTGCGATACATATAAGACAAGAGTGACTACCCATGTATTAAAGACTGCATGGATCGTGACATGAACCTCGAAATCTCTACCACAAATGATGACGTGGATTAACATGGATAATACTGTAAAAACATATAAATGTTGCTAGAACCAAGTGGTACACAATCGAACTGGCCCACTAAGGTGACTAGATAAAGGCAATACACCTCTCGACGTCAAATATGTAAAACAGATAAGGCGATGGCAACGGTACTGGAAACGGAAAACTGAGACAAGGGATAAACAAAATGGCGTTGTTACTGTTAAGCTCACAATCAAGTAAATAAATCGACGCGCCAAGCCCGAAAACATCGAAAAAGACATCGTATTAAAGGAAATGAAAATCCAAAACAATTTTGGAAGTATGTTAACTTGAAGACAAAGACAAAGCACGGTATCTCTCAACCATGCATCTAAGTAAGTAACTTGCGTGTATTAAATGAAAACGACAAGGAAAAGGACAGAGTCTATTTTAAATCACTTCACCAGTGTATCCATACACGAACCGATTGGACTAACGCATTAGCCATCCGAACAAACCTACCAGTCAATGCTACAGGATATGTGCATGACAGAGGAACAAATTCGAACGAATTTAAATGGGCTTTTACCATCGAAGTCGCCTTGGCCTTATAAGATTCAACCAAGTTTCGTATAGAACATTGCAGATGAATTCGCCCCTGAAGATCATATTCAACAACTCACTGCAAACACAAAAACTACTAGTAGATTGGAAAGGAGCGCATGTCCCAGGCATATTTTTTTTAAGTGACAAATCAAGCGCTAACAACTACAGGCTCATAAGTCTGACCAGTATTATTTTCAAAGTAATGGAATCAATTTTACGTCATATGATGTACAACAAGCTATTTAGCCCAAAGCAGTATGGTTTTGTTTCTGGGATATCCATAACCCTGCAGTTATTGAAGGTCCTCGACATGTGGTCGCAACTTCTAGATATGGGTGGTCAAGGGGATGTAATATGCATGGATTTTATGAAAGCGTTTGACAAAGTACCGCATCGGCGATTATTGCATTAAGTAGAAAGCTATGAAATCAGTGGTAAAATGCTCAGTTGGATAGAGGATTTCCTGTTTGACAGGTTGCAGTGCGCACTTGTCAATGGCTAAAACTCATCATGGGGTAGAGTGACCAGTGGAATCACCCGAGGCAGTGTTCTAGGCGCACTCCTAGTTGTGATGTTTATCAACAACCTGCCCGACAGTGTCAAAAGCCTCGCATATCTCTTCGCCGAAGACACGAATTCCTTTACCAAAATAACACGTGTAGAAGATGCCAAAAGTCTCCTTGACATGACCTAGATGAACTTCAAGTGTGGTCAGCCTAATTTCTTATCAATTTCCATCCGGACAAGTGGAACTTGCTTTTTGTAGGAAATAGAAGAGTTCACAGCAGCTATCAACTAACCCAGAAAGACCCAGTCTATGATCTAAATTGTTTTTTTTTTTATGAAATAAAAGGCCTAGGTGTTACAACCGACTCTAACCTCAACTTCGAATCTAATATTTAAATGAAAGTCAATAAAGCAAATCAACCATGGGTATGATTAGATGAGCATTTACACCCTTTGACAGTGACACTTCCCTCTGCTTGATTAAAGTATTTTGACCGCAACTTGAATATTCAAACGCTACTTGTAGCCCACACCAAGGTTAAGGATATAACTGTCATTGAAAACGTACAGCGTCTTGTTACAAATACGAATACCAGGCCTATGTGAATTATCACCTGAAAAGCGTTTGAAGCAATTAAAACTCCCAACACCGATATCCCGAAAAAAAACGAAGAAATATGAATGAAACCTACAAAATCATAAGCGACCATAACGATGAGGTGTCACCTTTCTTCAACATAAATAATCAAACACAAGAAGAAATGCATTTAAGCTATCAAAATCAAGAGCGAATAGAGACGTGCAAAAGTTCTCATTCATAAATAGGATAGTTGGTCTCTTGAATCAGTTATCGAACGATGAAGTATATGCAAACAAATATGATAACATTTGAAAGCCGCCTTTTTGGCAGGATATGCCATTAAATACCATATAAAAACCCGCCTTCCATGCCATGCACAGAAGTTTTTAGAAAACGAAGAAAGGATCTGGATAAAGAGGTCTTGTTGACTTGAACCGAGAAAAGTTCCTGTAAGTTATCCTGTAAGTTAATCAGTAATAATAAGTTGCAATATGGATGCAGCCAATCCTACCAGTGATTCTTGCTAAAAATGCTCTTAATTTCACATTTGTCTTGGACTTGCTAAATGAAACCCAATAAAATCTTTACGAAAAATAAAACATAACAGAACTGAACTGAACACGTATTGGCCCGGTTGAGAACACATATTATATTGAGAGCATATAATTGAACGGCTTAGGAACACGGAAAACGGGAACCCACAAATGAACGGTAACACATAATGGACCATAAAATATTTTTTTTATGATTCTATGAAGAGCAGCTCATGACCCATTGAGCCATACGACCATCTCAAAGAATGTCAAACCTCCATGCTCTACTTTTGATTGGCAAGTAATGAATACATGCAAATGAAATATTAATATTATCCTACATAGTTGCACTGATCCCAAGTATTTATTGAATCAAATTGTAAGAACGTATTGAACAATTAAGACGATGCTTATAAAATTTTATTTATTTGATTCGCATTCAATGAAATATCAAATAATCATTTATTATTATCGATTTGCGAGGCACTGTGGTATATTAACGCTGTTTTACAGGGCAACTTTTAATGGTTTGTGGGCTTCAAATCAAAGTAGCTGGCTTCAAATGACGTAAATGCCCTGTTATTAGAAAGTAGTGGGCTTCAACTGTAAAAATGGCCCTCTAAATTGCGTTTCAAATAAAAACGGCCCGCTAAATGGTTTAATACCTCAACCCTTAATACCTCAAATATCATTTTATTTTATAAAGGCAAATTGGACAGTAAATTATGTTAATTAGCTCAACACTAAACTTGAACATCAAATATGATAAACTGAAATTAAAAATACATGGCAACTCGCATCATAAAATGAAAAGTTGTAATGTGGCATTGTGGGAATCGAACCTGGGTTGCAAAAGCTTATGTGGCGCTGTCAGGCACCTTAACCCGTAGGCTATAGGGGCGCTGTTGTTTTATGGGTTGCAAATAACAGTTTAGAAATGAAAATCAATATATGATAAAAAATAGTATTATGTTTATGAGCTGTCGTTTAGTACTCGTTTAAGTTGCAGCAATAATTAATACGCATCAATAAAGTAACAATTATTAAAAAAGAAAGACATAAACTTTCGATTGTTATTACAGGATTGTCATGTTCATTTGTTTTGTTTTTACTTATTTTAGTTAAGTGAATAATTTATAGATATGAATTATTTAATATTTAAACGATTGTTAATTCAAAAGCTTAGCAATTTATTTAAAGAAGAAACGTTGGCGTTTATGAAGTCGGAGAAAATGTGTGTGCCTCTCATATCAATAATAATAGTAATCACATTATTTTAGCGGGGGTTAATGATATTTGAGACCCTCAGTTTTCATTTGAAGCCCGCATTTTATCATTTGAAGCCCGCTACATATCATCTGAGGCTCGAGCTTGCGAGGGACTCAATTTTTGTGTGAGGGATTCAAATGATAAAAAGGGCTTCAAATGAAAACTGAGGGGACTCAAATATCATTAACGCCCACTAAAACATCGTGATTTGTATATTTACTTTTTTTTTGTTTTTATTGTGATTTGTATATTTGATATGGTATAAAAATATAAACAATGGGAAATCGGCGGCTTTACTTAGCTGCTGAAAGGATTTACTTAGCTGCCTTAAAAGGCTAAATGTCCATGCTTGCTTTATGTGCTGCTGTGTGTGTATGGTGTTTGCAATAACTTTCACGATGTTGCTTAATTTCAAATGATTAATTGAATAAGATTGTTTGATAATTACATTGTTTTCTAAGAATATATTTTTATCAAAATTGAAAATGCACAAATATATAGAAAAATACATCAATATATCAATTTCCTACACATATCGGCTTAAAAGTCACTTACTATACAGAATACCTGCATTTTTTTTCTTAAACATTTAGAATCATTTACATGGTTGTTGATTAATTCAAAAGAAGTTTTTTGATAATATGGCCAGTTATATCAATTAAATTTGAGGCACTTGATAATATTTTAACAATGACATTGATCGCAGACTGCAATCAATGCATATACAACTTTAAAGCATATACAACTTTGAACAGGTTCTAGGACAAAAGCCCTCCTTCCCTCCGTTTTTTTTTTGTATTAATTCTCTTTACATCGAATACTTTAAATAAAAAAGTAACTATGACGCAGAATTTCAAGTCACGACGTTCGTCACGTGAATATGATGTCTCTTTGATAACAACTAAGACGAGGAGTCATAGTCTTAAGATCATACAAATATATTTCAATAACGTCAAAATTACGTTGAACGTATGACGTAACCTGTGTTACGTTGCAATTTGACGTTTCTATGACGGCATTCAAAGGCGTGACGTAAATCGACGATTCGAGCACCACGCGAGAGGGGATTTACGCCCGTGGGACCCCCTCCCAGTGCGAAATCATAGTTTTGAGAAAAACGGCATTGAAAGTTCCAGATTTTTGTAACAAAATATTCAGCATGTTTATTGAGAATGACATATTTATGCACTATGCAGTTCACTTTTTCGTTATAAAGAGAATATAGGTATTTTACATGTTTATCGCGAAAGACATATTTGTGCATTGAACAGATTAACTTTGGGTTGGTATGGCAAATTGCATCGGAATATTATAATTATAATATTATAATTGCAATAGACTAGTTTGTGTACGTAAAACACTGAATATCATGGTTTAAATAAGTATTTGAGGGTTTTCAAACAAGAAATTAGTCAATAAATGTTCATCGTATCACCTTGATACTGATAGGGGTGTTAGTTCACATATCGAAAATATTGACTGTGTTGTTATCTCAAGAACATGTTTTTCGCACTAAACATGTTTATGCTCTTGTTATAAAAGTGAAGCAAAATAGACGTGGCTTAATACAATTGATAAAAGCATAAATCGGACAAAATACATTGGTACAAAACAATCTTTTTATGTTAATATAGATTATTGAGTGATACTTGGAAACTTGTTTTATATAAAACAATGTTTGTAATATAAAGTATTGTTTGCTATTTTTTTTTCAAGTTTAGAGTTTCTGGTATCAAATAAAGCAATATAACATATATAAAAAACACTCCTATACACAAAAGTTTCGAAGATTGTCTTTGGAATCACTTTCAGCTCCGTGATAAGTGGCGAAAATATAAACAAAAACAATAGTGTTAGATCAAGAACACTCTTTATTATGTAAATTAGCTATTTCGCTATCTTCCTGGGAAATTTTACATGCTAGCATTTTTGCAAACAGAACAAATATGAAAAAAATCAATTAATCATTAATAAATTTATAAATGATATGAATCATATATATATAGCAAATGATGATTCAAACGTCGTTTCAAACGAAGGAATAAATCATTTTTTCACAGAAGCAGGAACCGTTATAGATATATTTTTACTTGCTGGCAACGGTTTTTTGGCAACAATTTATGAGCTTTCCGTGCAGAAAACACAAAAAGGTTTTACTTAAAGAAAATAATATCTAATATCTAATAGGTACTGTCATATAGTTATAAAGTGGGCGGGCGAATAGTGGGGCTTATCCCACTTTACGCTAGATAATGAGTTGTTGACTTGAGACGTGTTAAAGTGGCTATTTAAGAAAAAAAGTTGTGTATTAATGCTTGCTCAATTTGCACACTGTCGTGATTTATCTTAAGCAGCATATAAAAACTATCACACGGCGTAAACATTTTGATTTGGATGACAATTACGTCATTTCACAAACGAAATTATACACTTTCTAACGTGTTACAGTATCCTTTTTGATGATGATGCGAGCATGATATAAACTAACGCTGTACCATGCTCTGTCATATCTCAAATTAAGCATTTTAAAAAGAATTTTAAGTCAATCAAATGAAAAGAAATCAGATTTTTATGTTCTACGAAAATTTATATATAGAAACCTCAACACAAGGTATGCAACACTTATTATCAATAATATAAGTATTTTATTTGAATGAATATATCTTTAATATTAAATATTTAGTAACATGAACCATTTTCTAAACCATTTCGGTACCATTTCAATGCAACCTTTTTAGTTTTTTAATGTGAAAACAATCAACTGGCAATGAAATGAAATGCCGAAATGAAAAAGTACCTACAATATCAACAATATAAGTATGTTATTTGAATGAATTTATCTTTAATATTAAATATTTAGTAACATGAACCATTTTCTAAACCATTTCGATACAATTTCAATGCAACCTTTTTAGTTTTTTAATGTAAAAACAATCAACTGGCAATGAAATAAAATGCCGAAATGAAAAAGTACCTATATGGGCGCGCTATGTAAGGAGTATATTTGAGACGAAGTAGAATGTGAATAGACTTCAGTCCACTATTTATATTGACGGGTAGTTATACAAGGCTGAAGAGTACCTCACGAACTGTTCCCAGCAAATCCAAGCTGGCTTAGAAATTTTGAGGAAAGCCATTCTAGCTTGGAGATTTTAGCATTGTTTGAGGTTTTGAGGAAAGCCGTTCTAGCTTGGAGATTTTAGCATTGTTTGAGGAGCACCTTTTTGATATTATTTTATTTATTTTCATTCATGTTTAATTAGAATGATTCGTTGCAAGTTGATCATAATTGCTTGCAATTGTCATATAACCTTTTTTGTTATTTATGATTGGTGATTTACTTATATTCAACAATTTAATTATTGCTTTTTTGCTCCGAGCTGGCTAGAAACGGAGGAACAGTTCAGCTGGCTTGGAAAACTTGAACACCCTTTTGTATTTTTTTTCTTGTTCAATAGGAGTATTTTGTTGTTGTTGGTCTTAGTAAAGTTGTTTAATGTGATTTAACAACTTTTTGAAAAATATGTCGTGGGGTGCCCTTCAATGGTATTAGGTGTGGCATGACAGTATGCGCAAAGTGGCCTTTCCATCTAAAGATTTCGTTGATAACTTTATCAGTACACATTTTTTCATGACGTCACGCAAAGTTTACACAAACACATGTGGGAACTTTAATGTTTTCTGTCAAAGATGGGTAAAAAGGCCAAAACTGGAAAGGCCCGTAAAGATAAATTTTACAAATTAGCCAAAGAAACAGGTAATTATTTTTTTTTCATAGCCATTCAATGATATGAACATTTACACTACGCTGGTAGACCAATGCAT
>LQRL01146563.1:16289-27489 GCA_001703475.1 Hydroides elegans | reverse complement strand
AGGACGTTGCGCCCACGTTGATTTGAAGTCGTACGTTCATCCCATGTGAAGGGTTATAAAATAGTCCAAACAACTTTCAGATGAAACATGCAAGGCATTTTAAAATGATATGATTTCTATCTTAGCATTTAAGTTATTAAGAAAGATATAATTTTTTCAAAACCTGTTAGAGTCGTTGAAATACGTCACTTGGGCGACGATTGACCGCTTATGAGCTTTTGAAATACAATGAAATCTATATACAGGGAAAATTTACCTTATTCGAGTAACTCCATATATTTATCCAGATTTTAATCGCTGAACATATCATTGTTTGTGTTTTATAAGCGTCAAAACAACTTAGTTGATTGGCTCAAATATCTCGAACTGAAAACGAAATCTGAAAAAAAAACTGATTGGCGTGCAAAAAAAGATAGCTACGTATGCAAATTTCACAGAATTGTGAAATATCAACTGTTGGATGATTTGTTTTGAGTTTTCAAGCAAGTAGGTAGTCAGTGGCCAGATGACTCATAAGTCTTTGCAATACAGTGCCCCATGCGGTGTGATGATTTACAAATTGACCTTGCTGTTGTTTATGCGAAAGACTGCATGCATTATAGTGCTAAACCTCTGTTTTTAAGACAAACACAAAATTTACCTTTATTGAAAATACAGCTTATATTGGCATTTCAAAAGGATGATTAGCTTGCATATCATGCTAGATTTAAAATGATTGAAATAGCAAAATACTCTTAAAACGCTGGAACATCAATTATCAACACATTACTGTGGTATTCTAATTTGCTTTTAGCCTAGTTCAGTTATAGAGTAATTATACATAAGCTAAAACTGGTAAAGCAATGCCTTTTGATAACCTAAGCTTATATTTGTTTTGCGAAAATCCGTCATCATGTATTTATGTTTTCACAGGAGATATCAACGTCGCTGATATCGATGACACAACCAGCACCATACAATATGCAGCTAATAAAACCGCTATATCGAACCGCTCCTCTACATCTACAGGGCCCGTCATGTCCTTACCATCGGACAGTCATGGCAACACAAGTATATGCAGCGTGACTAGTGCCAAGTCGACCGGAAGCAGCAAAGCGTCTACATGTTCCTGCCATTCCGGTTTGTAGTCGATAGTTTAAATATTGTATATCATAATCAGTATGTTCTCGTTCATATTGAGCGCATAGAAACTAAGATTTTGGTTCACATCTTTCGGTTTAAACAAATTGCAGGATATGCATCACTTGGTTTTATATTTTTAAATGTCTGATGTACCATCAAGAAGGTTAATCACTCGAATGAGCTAAGCAATGAATTGGTATATTGAACTATCAATCATAATTGTGTTTTATAACCAAATCTAAAATGCAGGTGCAGAGAAGAGAATTATTGAAGACGAAGAAATGAAACTGCTTGAAGTGATGCTGTCCAAAGACGCTATGGACTGTACTTTACACTTTGGTAAGTCATATAAGTATATACATTTAACATTTATTCGTAAAGTATTACATTGATTATTTGAATTTTATATAGTACATCTGAAGATTAAATTTGGATTCAGTGATAATTAGATTGTGAAAAAGTACGATTTTTTTATCAAATGTACAGAGAATATGAAAACCATCAATTTTTTGTCGGTCCAGCGGACCGACAAGTCCAATATTTTGTCGGTCCGGCTTATTTTTTATCGGTTCGGCATGAAATCACCTTAAATAATCGGCAAATTTTTTGTCGGTCAACCGGACCGACAAGTTAAAAAATTTGTCGGTCCGGCCGAATATTTGTCGGTCCCGGACCGACGGATCGACGGTTTTCATATTCTCTGAATGTACTTAGGGCCAAGCTACAATCAAATCAATTAAACAAACCTCATAGGGTGTCTGATATGCGTGAAATCTATTTTACATTATTTTTTTATGTCTGATATCTGATATATGAATCATTAAATTGATAAAAACAGGCTCTGACCCCGGGGATTCAACGGCTTCGACGGTTATACACGACTGGCGACGTGTCGATAGTCAAGTACCAAGCTTTCATCGCCTCGTGCCAACGTCTCTTGAACGGCTACCACTTCGTCCTGCGAGAAATGAGTCCGTCAATTCAACCCCTCAAGAAGATGATAATGCGGAAATCAAATCCAAACTGAGCAAAAATAAACTAGGAGAACGTAACCATAATAATGGGATCGCCGGTCGTTCACCAGCTCAACGTCAGGCTTGTAATAGTTCCTCTGGAGTTGATACTCGAAAGCCAATTAACAGCTCTGATTGTACCAAACATCAATCAGCCAGCTGTTCCAATAGCTCAACAGATTCCCTCAAAGAGACCACCCAAAGTCAGAGCGACTCAGGAACATTATGCTATACACCTTCCCAATCACAATCCTCTACAAACACTTCGCAATCTGTTTCATCCGATGAATCATTCAAAGTTCAAGTATCGCAGCGAATACGCTCGCTGAGCGATTATGCATTGAGACAGGAACTGGAGAAAAAGGGCGACCGCCCAGGACCAGTGACACCCGGCACAAGGGCTGTTTATGAAATGCGATTGGCCAGGATTGAGTCCGACCCCGAATTGGTCAAGTTCAATAAGGAAAATGATGGTAAGATTGAGATGGGTATTTTGAAAACATACTCTGTTTTTTGATAGGATCAAAAAGTGTGCATTTGTTGACCAGAAATTATGAATTATTTGGCATTATTGAATTAAACACACAATTCATTAAGGTGATAATATTTTCTGCAGAATTTACCAAAGTCTTCGTTAAAATTCATTTCATTGCTATATTTTTGTTTCAGAATTCTGTCCAGAGCTTCGCCTGGTGCTACAAGGCCGCGTAAACTTAGATAGCAACGAAAGTTTAAACACCAGCTTATGTCGAATGTTCATCGAGCCCAGTCCAAAGCGCCAGTGGCGTGAGGGCACGGAAAAGAAATCGTTTAACTATCTGCTGCTCGACCCACGTGTGACACAGAATCTTCCCGCTCGCCATAAAAGTCTTGGTATGGTGTATTTGGTTTTCTCATATCATACTCCTTTGCGCCTAGCCTCCCCTATCACTAACCTTATATTTAAAATGCAATTTTAAACAGTAACGAAAGGGTGTGAAGTATTAGAGGTGTAAAGGGTAAGTTGAGAATGTGTGGTTGATATTGCTTTCGAAATTCATAATAGGCAATTTATTAAAATTCATTGTCTATATTTGAATTAATCATTTTCGATATACTGAAAAAACATTCAATATCCACTCATCGGAAATGGTATTCTCGACATTAAGTTGTTAATTGTAAGAAGTCAGGTTTCGTTATTGAAATAATTTAAATGTAGTTGAGTGCTTTCTTCTTTGAATGACAGAGTTGTCATTTCTATTCACAGGTGAAAATGAAAGCTTCGAGACGTTTATCCGAGCAATCTTTTATGTGGGTAAAGGGAAGCGATCGCGGCCTTATCAACATTTCAAAGAAGCCATCGCTTTTATGAATGGCACTTCCAAAAAGGTAGTTCATTTATTATGTCTTGCCTTTAAGTCATGTATGTGTTTTAGATATATTTATATGTTCATTCTCAACTAAGAAATAAATTGTTGATATATTGATCACAAAAAGTTGTAATAATATTAATATTAATACATTGCTTTTGCCTCACCTTATGTCAAGAAAACTTTTAACATGTGTTATATATTGACTATAGGCAAGTGATAAGGTGTTGACCATCCTACGTATCTGGGAGGCAGGCTTAGGAGTAATCAGCTTGCACATCTTTCAAAATGTACTCGCAACCGAAGCTTACACGCGGGAATCGTGCATGATCGACTGTCTTGGTATGTCTCTCGGTTCATCCGTCTGCTCGCCTGCAAATATCTTCTTTCTAATACACTCGTTCATGTTTTTGTTCTCCTTTTTCTCTTTTTCTCGTTAATCTCCCTCTTGATTTTCATATATATACATAAACACACACATTTGCTCTTTCTATCCCTTTATTATCCATATCTATTTCGATATATTTTTGCTCTCTTAAAGCAAAAGCAAAGTATTATGTCTCAAATAATGTAGTAAAATCAATTATCATGTACTTCCTAGAAGACTTATTTTGTCATTCCTTTCTGCCTCTTCTTCATATTCATGTACATGTATTATATTTCACCCACCAGGTTTGCATCGGCTCACCAACAAGCAACCGGGCAAGGTGTACTGCAACGTACAGGGGTGGTCAGCGAAGAAACGGCGTCTCGCTGGTGTCTTGTTGCTGAAGAAAGCATACAATATTTATCTACATGAAGGCGAACGACAGTTGAAATCGTATGATATTAAGTCTGCAACTTGATGTAGGCCTACCTCTTGTTATGGCTTAACGCACTGTGTATATTGAAAATCGACTTTAAACAATGGCACAAATTGTCTTGTTTTGACTAAGGGATCGTAGAATTTTCATCAGGGGTATTTTGTTCGAATGGTGCATTAAGTAGACTTCATTAACGCACAAGATAGCATTTATCATTTTGTGCCTTTATTTCTTTCTTCTTTTTTTTCGTTTTAATCACGGTCTTTGTTAATGATATTACCGTTAAAGATTATCTCTTGGCTAATATGGAATATATTGTTAGAATATATTTAGGTCACAACTCCGAGAGTTGAATTGCACTATGTGCAAATCTTTATATGAGGCCTACTGAAAACATTTTAGATAAAAAAAATCAAATTGAATCTTTATTGTTTCGTTCCGTGAACCTTTGCTATGCAGAAAAGCAAGTATACGCGAATGCAGGTAGAACAAGATAGTTGTTTGATCGATATTTGACGTACTTTTGTACTGTTTTTCATTTGTATATATGTTATTCAGAAAAAAATATATACAATACTTTGATTTAATTTCCTTTCGCAATTAATTGTATGAATGTGCTGGTCTAGTCTTTTCGAGCAAAAGTGTGTGGATTTGTTCTTGTTTGATTTACGGATGTCCTTTGAATCATGCTTTTATATAGTGCAAAATAGTGTAGGTTTCAATCATAATGATATATAGTTATCATTGGCATCCATTCCAAATATTCAAGTGTATTCATGGTAGATAGGTTTTCCTTTATAATAGCCATTTAAGGCATATTAAAACCAGAAGGTTATCAGAAAACAAAATGTGGGAAATTATATTAAATGTTATTGGAACAAGGAAAATCGTAATGGTGAAATTGTTGTATTTCTATTATTTTAGCTTGCGCTTTGATGTTGTAAGCTCATGCTTGCGATATGTTGTTTTATACAAAATAAATAAAACCCACATTAATTTGTTCTCTCATTTTAACAGTATCTTATCTTCCATGCAGTTTGATGTTTATTTCGGCTATATATAAACATATATATTCACTTGCTAATTATCCCCCACCTCCCTAGCTGGGGCGGGGAATATAGAAACGCACCGTGTCCGTCCGTCCAGATGAGATTGTTCAGGCGATATCTCAGTTACTGTTCTCTGTAGGTGGATGATCACCACAGCTGGATAGAATATATAATATACCAAAGCTGTGCCTCGCAAGGTTAATGCTGCTGCTAATGCCTGAAAAGTTTTCTGTTTTTCGTGTTGGAATGCAAATAAAATCGCAAGATTGCCAGGAATACCAAAACATGATATCACGCAACATATAATTGCGGTAGTATATGACGTTACCGAGGCAATGTTCCATTCATATGAGTACCGATCCATGTCCGTGCGACTTTCATGAAAAATGCAACTTTTTTTTATCAATACGTGTTCCATTCCATTCAGAATTTGGCGTTTAATTTATTATATGAATTATTATATGAATTTGTATGTTTGTCGTGTAAACTGTCCGAATATGTTGTCCCAAATACTGATGTGGCTTATATCAAAATCGTGGGCACAGAAGCACACAAGGATTGTGTTAATGAAAATGGCCTTCTCAAGTCCCATGATAAGTAAAATGTATTTTTCCGGATCGTAAGGATATGCCAATTGCAATTTAAAATAAAGAATGTTGTGTATAATATTTTATAGTATTTTACCATATGAATAATCTAAAGATTTAAATTAAGCAAAAGGTAGCAATACTATCAGATGATAATTTTGTTGTGTAATGTATTTTATACTGAATTCATAAAATCCTAATAAATTCAAACACATAAAATTAAGCGCAATTCTTAATCGAGTAAAAAGAAACAGTTCATTGGCACCCATAACCTTCATGTCTCTCATTTGCTTGGTACTCACATTCCCACCCGCATATTGCACTACCAACCCAGATAATTCTACTAAATTTGCTGTTTGTTTATATAACATGCTGGTTTATTTACAGTGGCAAATCGCCATTATTAAACTATATATATACTGGTATAAGCAGAATATCCACAGCAATTCAATAGTTGAAATGTGTTTAATGTGAAGACTTATTAAAAGCAAAAAAATTGCTTGTCTTTATCAATACATTAAAAGGAATTCAATAAGTAAAATAATCAAGGCAAAAAAAAAGTATTTTGCTTTGACATGTATTCAGACGCGTTATAAGGTCTGTACAGAATGAAAAAATCGCACCTATTTTATGCGCGAACAGTCACAACGAGTGTTCACCGGTTTTCGCCCTAAAACTTGTTTTAATAATGAAATTAGAATTGGTTCTCCCATTTACTGTTAAGCATATAGAAAAGGTTTATTATGTCACAGAATGTATTTGGCGATTATAAAATCGCAGTAAATATTTAGTGCGAAAACGGATGAACACAAGGGATTAAGTACTATGTTTTCATTCATTAACAGCGACAGTTTTTTTCGACCATTGTTTGTGTTGAAACCATTTTCACTCTTGATATGAACACTCGGACTGTCTTAAACGCGCTTCTCATTTTGAGCAGGAAAACATGTAAGTTTCAGTAAAAAAAAAATCACAAAAATCCATTTTTTGACGTAATTTTTTAATGTAGCTTGCCTATATTTGGTAATTGGCACATACCTTTATTATACATTATAAATCAATCGATTGTGAAACGTTAGGATAAATTTGAAATTTTAAGTTTTGCGCGAAAACCTTAGCGTCATGATTGCGCGACAAAGTTGTAGTTTGATGCGCGAACTTTTCATTCTGTACAGAGCTTTATGGGGCCGGTTCCCTCTGGTAGCAGTTTCTTCTGAGTTTTAGCAGTAGTGAGAAGATTGCTTATATTTTCAATGTCTGCCTATTCTTTTTCTCTAATTGGGCATTATTTCAAATATATTATCATTCTGTGAAAGCCAAAAATTATTAAATAATACTAGCTCATCCGCCGAACGACAAAACCGTATTTTGAGTTAACTATATTTTGTTGATTTCCTTATATTGCTCGTCTTATTCTTTGCCGCCCATACAATCTAATGGATTTCAATCGAGTCCAAATACCTTTAATCACATTGTCTCTAGCACAGATCCGTCCTTGATGTTTCTGTGAATTTATCTTGTGCAGTTAAGTCAGTACTTTGCGTTTTTCTAAGGTTAATTATCGAATGCAGCAGATTTAAATTTATTGATTGATGTTTGCAATTTAGCTTTATCATTTTCATTTTATCGGTGACATATAGCTATGTTATATATTCAGGTCTTATACTTCGGTTTTGTTCGACCTCGTATCTGAAAGTATTGGTCTGATTTCTTTCCATTCATGGCCGTTCCCAGAGATATGTTAATTTTTTTAACCTGATACGGGACTTTATTGCTTTCAACATAATTTATTCAAGTATTGACGTACATGCAGATTGCGTCTTATGTTCATATTAGTCTATATTGAATAACAATACGTAACAATTGATTTTTACAGCACATCACAGTTGGCTTGTAAATGTTGATATTGGGCTTGCAGTTTCGAGAAACACCATTTCGCTTATTTCTTTTTGATAATAAAAAATGGGTTGCTTATAATCTAGAAATCAGTGGTATTGTTTTTTTTTTCATATCACTTTTACAAATTATGTTCTTTTTCTACATTAAGATAACTAGACGAGAAGGTATGGCTTAATCCCTAGGCCATAGGGGTGTTGTTAAATACTATTTTAAAATTACAGTTATAATTTTAAAATCAATAACTGTTTAAGCAATGTTATATACTAATGAGATGTAATTTAGGACTTGTATAGGGTAAATCAATAATAACATAATGTTGATTGTCACATTGCAATTGGAAAATAAGGTATATCACCAATTAAATAACAACAATTAAATAACTAGTTCATTAGTAAGATTGATTGTTCTTCCTTATTTTGAATAATCCTCAGAAATTCACTATTTGAACAAATAAACACTAAAATCAAAGCTGAATAATTTAAAAATAAAATATAGCGTAAAGCAATTGGTGAGATTGATAAAATGTAGACTTCAAATAAAAACAACGGGCCCCAAATCTCATTCACGCCTGCTTAAAACAACATAATTGGCATATCATTATTAATCTGCGAGACACTGTGATGTATTTACATTGTTTTACATATGATTGAGACATGATATTTTAGGTCCCCAGGTTTTATTTGAAGCCCGCAAATATAAATAACGGCCTCTAAAGCAACGTGATTGATATAGCCGCTAAATTGCGTTTTAAAGGAAAACGGTCCGCTAAATGGTTTCGAAATTATACTTAAACCCTTGAAATATAATTATTTTTTTTTCTAAACAAACGCGGCTTTGTCGGAAAATTATTAAATTCGTTCAACACTTAAATAAGCCAGTTCCACATTTAATTTTGTGGAAACGGGTACTTCTAATTTAGGGGGCAAAGCTCAAAATCTCTTCTAGTATGGATATGCTTAGAGTTAACGAGCAAATTCTAAATCAAAGTGTATATTAAACAGAGGCACCCAACGAGCCAAAATCGTATGTTAGTCTAAAAAGATAATAAATATTCTGAAACGTATACCATAATCTAAGAATATTCTTGTATAACTTCATGTAAGGCCCGAATATTTGTTCATTTATTGTTAGCTAGCAGACCATAAAATGCAACATTTTTCCTAAATTATTATCTGTTCTTGCAAGCTGCTACCTAAGGCAATCAGAGCAGATCTGATTCATATTTTTTTAATTTCTCAACTTATTTCATGGTTAGACTTAGTTATAAAATTCAATTATATGATTTTAACATAGTTTCTTGACTGATTGCTTCAGACAAACGCTCATAGTGGTTTAATCGGTAACAGAACATTTTTTTGTTTTGACTTGGAAACCGATATGTTAAATCTGGTTACACAAGATCTGTTCTTTTTTCAAGCTAGCTGGGGTAGCCTAAGAGCAGATATTTGGCAGAACAGGTTGTTGGATGCCCCTGAATTAAGTATAATAATTTGTATCTTATTTTGTGGTTTATAAGTGTTAACTGCCTGATACCTTTACATAAAAAATCAATTTCAAATTTTCAGGGGGTGGGGGGGGGGGTTTCCTTTTTTTGCTTTTACCAAATGTTCTCCCCATTTGATGGCAAAAGATCATGTAAACATCACGAAATATCAAATTTTCTGAAAAAACTTCGAACTCTCTTATTTGTTATTGGAGAGTTTGGGCAAATTTTCCCGCATTCGGAAAGTAAAGACCGTTTTCAGTTATTGTCACTTTCCTATTCGAAAAGTCGGGACCTATTATTCGTGTGACGTCATCCTGGGGAAACCTTCGACCAAACATGCTTCCGGGTTGAGTTCAGTAAAATCACGTGATCTCTCTTATCCAATCATATATGCTCCTTAGGGTAAATAAACCACTTTTTTCCGGGTTGAGAGACCGTCTTGTTCGATAAGTCGAGACCCTTTAAGGTATTTTAGTAACCCTTACCTTTTTCGGTTACTTTTCCGAATGCGCCCTCAGGAAATCCGCTAGAATGACGTCAAAATACGTCATCAAACAAGTAATAAGCAATGTGATTGGTTATATTTGGGAAATCAAGGCTATTAGTACAAATATTTTTAAATAAGCACAAACTCTCTATTATAGTATATTTTAATCAAGCACAGCATAAAATGATGGGAACCAGTAGTTTTCGCCCTAGTTTAAAAACTTACAAGTTTATAGCCAAACCATATAAAATCACGTGATTTTGTTTTTTTTTTCGCTTGTCAAAAAAAAAAAAACTAAAAAGAAAAACTCCTCTGTGGACGATGTTTGCACAACCGAATCATGGGAGACTGTTCAGAAATAATCCATGAATTTGGAATTCCACAATATGCACTTCGAAATTGTGGCGATCGCACGATCAATGCCGTGGTATGTCCACACTCAACTGCTGTTTTTCAATTTGGGGGTAATGCGGGGAGTTTTTTTTAGTTCGGACCGATTAACGTAAGAACAAAAAAATATTGTGATAACTTGCCAAGCGAACTTTTATGTCACCCGCCACCAGTACTTTTTTACATAAAAGTTAAAAGACAAGATCTCTTAGCTTTCCAAATATATGTAAAAGGGAGGCTACATGCAAATGAGACTCGACATGGAAATGGAACACATCTAAACATTTATTTCTTTAACATCATTGATTATTTTGCGTTAGGTTTTCGTTTAGAATATAGTACCGGTATATATGTATATTAATGTTATGTAGCAATATGAACCTTGAATTCAAAGTAGAAATTATAAGATATGAACTTTAAAATTTGGTTCCATTTCCATGTCAGTAAAAATACATGTAGCGTCCCTTGTATATTTAATTAAAATCATAGTTTTGAAGATACACGCACACTCGAACTGACATGATCATGTAGTTTTGTTATGTCTGTAATCATGTGTAATTATCTTCATCTATTCGGTTACTCAGTAAAACTGGAAACATTATACAGCTAATGAAATTGATCACTAGACCTTAAACAAATACATGTGTGTGTCAAATCATGCTTTTGTGAAATATTGAAGATTAGGCCACCCTGAAGACTTAATCCAGCACTCGTAGTAGCCATGGGTATTGGTCGGCTTATTAGGCCCCGACCCAAAAGTTGGGGGCCAATAGAGTTGGGGTGTCCGTCCGTCTGTCTGTCTGTCATCGCTTTCTTGTACGGGCTAAAACTTTTGAATGGAAGGTCATAGAGCCTTGGTTATAGGCTCAAATGAAAGGTCTTGGTCACTAGACCTTAAACAAATACATGTGTGTGTCAAATCAAGCTTTTGTGAAATATTGAAGATTAGGCCACCCTGAAGACTTAATCCAGCACTCGTAATAGCCATGGGTATTGGTCGGCTTATTAGGCCCCA
>LQRL01146563.1:3434-16029 GCA_001703475.1 Hydroides elegans | reverse complement strand
TAGATGTGCCTTTTGACCATTTCGGTCAAAAACACCCTACCGGAAGTGGTCAAATTGGCCAAAATAGCCCAAAATAGCGGCTTTTCAAGACTTGAGCTTGAACGGGCTAGAACTTTTGAACGGAAGGTCATAGAGGCTTGGTTATAGGCTCAAATGAAAGGTTTTGGTCCGTAGATGTGCCTTTTGACCATTTCGGTCAAAATATCCCTACTGGAAGTGGTCAAATTGGCCAAAATAGCCCAAAATAGCGGTTTTTCAAGACTTGAGCTTGTACGGGCTAGAACTTTTTAGCGGAAGGTCATAGAAACTTGGTTACAGGCTTAAATTAATGGTTTTGGTCCGTAGATGTGCCTTTTGACCATTTCGGTCAAAAACACTCTACCGAAAGTGGTCAAATTGGCCGAAATAGCCCAAAATAGCTGTTTTCAAGACTTGAGCTTGTACGGGCTAGAACTTTTGAACGGAAGGTCATAGAGACTTGGTTACAGGCTCAAATGAAAGGTCTTGATCCGTAGATGTGCCTTTTGACCATTTCGGTCAAAAACACCCGACCGGTAGTTGTCAAATTGGCCAAAAATAGCGGTTTTCATAGAAAATATATTTAAAATCTGCAAAAACCATACCCCTTCGAGTTTGGGGGCGATTCGGGCCTGCTCGTGTTTCACAAATTCTTCCTTGTATTTTCTTAGTTTGCCTCACTAACAATTCTATTTCATGTATGATATACTCAATTATTTGTGTGTGAAAACAATCACATTATAGTGATACCATATAAATATTTGTATTTGAAGGTACCCGAAGGATGGGTCAGGGTTTTAAAGAATAAGCGGTTCGCCCCACTTGAAAAGCGGTTCTATGAGAAACTTGAGAATCCGTCTCAGCTTCTGCATGTTTCCACGCGGGCGACAACACCAAAGCCGTGGACGCGTGTATCTGTGAGATATATACCGAAGTGCCCTGATACAGCGTTAAGGTGAGTTAGACGATAATATAGGTAAATTATTGTTGAATGCACAACTATTTGTGTGAATTCTTTAAAATGCGAACTTTTTAAAAATTGTAGTCGATTACAGCACATTTGCAATATTACCAGACATTGAATGGATAAATCGTGTATGTTCTCTTTGGTAAGGAAAAGCGTTGCATCTACATAGGTACTGTATGTATATCTGATTTGACTCCGTACTTTGGTTTCCTCAAATGATCAATATTAAAGTTTATTTCTTTTGATTATATTGACTTTGCATACTCATAAATATGAATTAATAAAATCGCTATTTTTTTGGTATACATTCAGCCTAGTGAGCAATACCCTCTGCTACAAAGGAAACGATCTTACTTTCGGGGAGACGTCACACAGGGCCGTGCAAGACTATTGGCAAAATGTGGAGCGAAGTGCCAGAAACAGATACGCGCATGCCTTCGCTACCAAGACTGCAAGATCCCGTCTTCCTTCCATGGTTTGCTTTATTCTTAATACAAACGAACATCGTGCTTCAAATTTACATAAGTGAATTCGGGATTACCGTTGTTTTGTACAAGAGAAGGGACTTTGATATCAATAAGTAAACCTATAGTTTGAATTAACGTGGTTTTACTCTATCTGTATTGTATTTTTGTGCAAAACGTTTTAATGCATGTTAGAATCATCATTTATCATAGTGATAAATGCTGCAAACGTGGCATGATCTTCTAAATAATTTGTATACGTAATTTGAATCAAACTGTTGATTTGTTTCGATAAAGATAATATGTTTAGCTATGCTTCTTTGTTTTATCTATCAAATGTTGATTTATTGTTACAGGAGCATGACAAAACAATGGAACAGCTCTTGCAGAGATTATTTAAATGCGATATTATTGACATAGCATCTCAACCGGCAACTGCTTCGTGTCACAATAGCCATGGGTCCTTTGACTCCAGTGACATATGCCATCCAAATATTTTACCTGCCATCGCAATATTGTCCTCGCCCACGCATTTCTACATCATTTATCCCTTTAGTCAGTTTCATCTACAAGATGTCGTCACGTTAAGTCCTGCTTTTCTTTCAAAATCCCATTCGAGAAGCCTCTTCATTACGTATCAGATATTACAAGCAATGCGATATTGTCATCTGCAGGGATTATCGATAGGGGATTTAAAACTCCAAGAGTTGTACATTAATGAGAAACTGTGGGTGCAAGTTCAGCAGCCCCAAATCGACAGGGTATGTTTGCAGTATTCCGAAACCAGCAGCAACGACACACAAACATCTAGTCAGTCATTACCAACAAGTGCTTCAAATTCATCCAGCTCTCTTAGTCATAAAATAACAACAACAACAAAAACAGAAGACCGATACTCATTCGATGCCATCATTGAGAAACATACGACACACGACTTGGCCACCTTGAGCCAAATGTGGGTCTACGGCGAGTTGAGTAACTACGAATACCTCATTGTATTGAACTATCTCGCCGGTCGTCGCATGGACGAACCCAATCAACATCCGGTGTTTCCATGGATCATGGATTTCTCGAGTGCCACGTCGGGATTTCGAGACATGAGCAAATCCAAGTATCGCCTGAACAAGGGCGATCAACAGTTGGATCATACGTTTCACGCAGCAACGCTAAGTCTACCCACCTCTGAAGAACGCCTACACATTCCACATCATATATCCGACGTACTTTCGGATATCACCTACTATGTCTACATGGCGCGGCGTACCCCGAAATCAGTACTGTGTACTCACGTCCGCCAAAACTGGGTACCGCATGAGTACCCGGCGAGTATCCAGCGGCTTCAGGAATGGACGCCGGAAGAATGCATTCCGGAATTCTTCACGGATCCGACTGTGTTCAGTTCGATTCATCCGGATTTGCCCGATCTGGAGATTCCGGCGTGGGCAAGCTCGGCTCAGGATTTCGTGGAGAAACATATGGCGGCATTGGAAGGATACTATGTATCGCTCTACTTGCATCATTGGATTGACTTGACGTTTGGATATAAAGTAAGTTCATCTTGCAAATATATTGCTATTTCATTTTGAAAAAAAAAAATGAAAATGGGTTATTGTTATTTTTTGTTGTGTATAACAATCTTTTGTCGATAGATACCGATTTTGTAGGTCCAAACTCCCTGGTTGAGTATAATAAAGTAAAATTAAATGTTGATTTAACGCTTTATAGATAGAAACACATATTTGATATACATGTATTTCTTTTTCTCTCACAATGTTTTATTCACCTGAAAGTATATATATATATTGATTCATTTTGAAATAAGCTTTCAACATATTTGAAACATTTTACAGCAGTGATATCTATTCAAATCGTTAAACGCAACAACACAACAATCATCACGCAACAACCCTTTACTAAATTATATAACAAAAGAGTTTGTTTCACTTACACGCTTGTTTTACACAAAGCGAATTCTTAATCTACGATTTATTTAGGTATTCTATAAACACAATATATTGAGTATGTTGTTAAATTATGTTAGCATTCAAAATATAAAAGAAACCTACAGTGCAAGATTAAAAGAAAATACATTGTATTTACAAAATGAAAAATTTCGATATGCTCAATAAGGTGGCCTGTAACTGTTACTGGCCTGTGACATTTGTTTAGTTTAACTCCAAAGACTGACTAGAAGTCTAAACGCAACCATGCCTTTGTATTAGCACGCTGCGCATTATGTACCATAACATTGATGTCCTTCAGATCATGATTTTGTTTGATCAGAAAGTATTGCAAAACTCGCACTAGATAAGAAACAATGATCAAAAGGTTCTTTCGGTTTCGGCAGCAGTAGCGCTCTTCACTGATATCCGTGTTCATTGACTCAGCACATCGAAATAATGTGGCACCCTGTGCCCACGCTTCAAGACCAAATAATGTCCCTAGTTCCCCTTGCAAAAGGCGCGTTTCTAAGTGAGCGAATATAACGAAAGCCCATTGCTCGACAGACAATGCCTCACCGAGTGTCGGATTTGCAAGGTGACACGAAATTGCGCTGGTTTTCAAAATGTAAGTCTTCAAGCAATCTTCAATCGAGAACACTTCACACAGTAGGCTTTGAATTTCGGTCGGAAACATAGCGGAAACGCGCATTGCTTTACACAGTTTTAGGCCGATTCGTCCATTTAGCGGTAAATTGCGAACAAGGTGGGATTCCATGTCAGAGAACGCGATAGCATACATGGAGCCATATGGTGCCTTCCATCCTTTGCAAAACACAAAGTAGTCGCATGCCTTGTCTGAGTAGGTCCAATTCGTTTTATAATTCTTGACTAGAAATGCGGGAACTAAGTCGATTTTGATATCCATGTTCTTGTACACGATGCCTCTCCATTTAAGATAAATGCATGAAATGCGTTTTGTTTCATAGAAATTCGTATCAAAGTAGAGATATTCGTTGAATTTTCCGTGTGTTGCTACGCTAACAGCTGCGTTTTTGAAATGCATATCCATTGCCAATCTGAATTTGATGACGTCTAATTCACCATTTGCTTGAGTGAATTCCCTAATTGCCCTTTCATTTCCTTGGACCTTGATCCTTGCATAAGTGTTGGAAGCATCAGATAGTTCTATGTCGAGGTACTGCTGCATATGTTCACATAGAAGAATGAAGTCGAATTCGTCCGGTTGGAATGGCCGTGTGCCTTCCCCAGCACTGCCCATCAACCTCGGTTTGAAACAAAAAATAGGGTGGCCATTTGCACGAATTTCATTGCTTACAGCTCCCAAAAATGACTTCAATGTATTTAGAATCAGTTTGTCCTCCTGTGCATCTGTAAAGTTGAATATAGTTCGAAGTGTGCAGAAAGTAGGCATTGACTTATCCAGACCAACTTCACAAAATGAAAAGATATATTCTCTGATTTGGTAAAGAGGTATATTTACGATTGTCAAGTCTTCGGGCTTTATCTTGTAGTTGATGAATCTGCTCCATTTATTCCAGGACTGGAAAGCCGTGATTGTCTCGTGATCAATCTGTTTCCCATACTTTGTAATCATGAATCGTTCCAGCTCACACGATTTAAATGACAAGAGCATTAAACTGATTCCCTTATTTTCAAGCTCATTAAACAACATATCTCTTGTTATATCATGACTATTTCTCAGTAGCAAGGTTGTCACGTCAGTTATCGAATATTCTATTGAGTGGTATAAAATTAGCATTTCCTCTTTAATTGCATCGGACATAGCTGAAAAAGCATCATGGTATAGATAACGTACTTCTTTATATATTTGCATATCAATATAGGCATCTGTCCTTCTCGGCTGTGAGGTCAATGCAGCCTTAGTAATCATATTTTTTATGCGACATAGCCAGGCATGGAATAAATGTTTTGTAATTCTTTTGCTTGGGTTCCATATGTAGTTTTTGATGTTATGTTGTATGTCTTCAAGAGATATCTCGCTGTATTTAGGGAATTCGTCTATAAGCAACAGTGCTACTTCTACATGACAACATTCGATGGCATGATTCAAGTAGTCAAATAATACAAGACTAGCATCATACTGCCTTAAATCGATATACTTCATAAGTTGCTTAACTATTTCTACTCTCCCATTAAGCACACCGTACCGTAAACCTTGAATAAGCATGTTCGAGACTCGCCTGTCTTTGGACGCCAATCGAAATGGTCCTAAAAACTGCACCAGACGTTTTACAACGTCTTGTTGTCCGCTATGACACGCAAGAGAAAACGGCGTATACTGATCCTTATCTAATTGGAAGAAATGAAATTCGCCGCGGCCAAACAGTTTGCTCACAATATCAGCGTGTCCGTGAAAACACGCACGATGTGAAATGGTTCGATTAACAGCATCTCTCAGCTTTAGGTCAAATTTGGATAACATTTCATCAGTAGTTAGCAATCGGATGATTTCTTTGTGACCCACTGTACATGCTAGCATGAGGGCGTCAAATTTGCTATGTTTATTAACAATATTTAAATTTATACTCCTATGTTTCACTAGGAGCTTTACTGTTTCCGTGTACCCTCTAACAATTGCACAATGTAGTGGTATAGTCTCATTATTGAAACCGTTGACGAGGATGCCCGGATGTGATAGGAGTAGTTTGAGCACCGGTACACTCCTATGTTGTGTTTCAATAGCAATATCCAGGGCAGTAGCTCCATCTTCCACTTGATTTACGTCGACGTGACATACGAATAAAAGAAAATAGGTACAGTAACGTAGTCCAAGATGTACAACTGTGTGAAGTGGGGGATTATCATGTCTGAATAGGGTAGACAAACGCTGTTCTCTTTCGAAAAACATGATTCGTATTCCTGTTTTACGTTAATGATATTCTTGAGTGTTTGAGTTTGCAGAAAATATCCAACATTGATATGAACTATCTAGAATTCAAATCTAATTCAAAGTGAGTCATCCTATTTAGTCTTTACTGTGTCTCTCACTAACAACGCTGCTTCGATGCAATCACATTTAAAAATCAAATTTACAAAAAACGAACATGTTTCGTTTATTAATTTGACATCCAATAAATATTCATGGCTTAAAATAGTTTTCGTTTTCTATTCAGTATTTGTGTCGCAATAGAGTAAACCATTCAACATGTGTGTCTTCACAATCATGTGTAGGTTTCACTGATAGGGAATACTGTGCAGAAGAAGTAATTCTTAATAAAGCACTTTTCTCCATAGATATTTGCATTGCCTGGTCCGAAAAAAGACTATGTACATATTGGCTCAGAGATGGGGGATAGCTGTAAAATATACTATAACTTGTATTGTTTACTTTTGTACATTTAAATTAAAGATTAATAATGTGAAAAAGGTGTTCAAACATTAAATACACTCAAGCCCTTTGAAAATATCCACGAGTAGGCGAATCGTTCGATCCATCAGTTAGATAAGATGATTAGAAAAAAACCCATCGTAATGGCTTTGTCTATTTATATCAGATTGCCGTTCTAGAACCTTTATATATCGTGTATATGTCATCCCTCAAATTCATAGACATTTTTTGAATTCGGAGTAACCGGTTCCGGTTTATAAACCACGCCACAAAAATGCTAATGTATTCAGTTTCGATGTTGTCATGACCAAAACAACGTGTACATGTTGTAGTCAATATGTATAATCAGCGTATGTTAACATTCGTTTCCGGCAATGTCAACATACGCTGGTCCACTCGACGAATGTCAACAATGTCTACAATTTCCAGGCTTGATATTCATATATCAGAACAAGATGTGCCATATCTAGACCTAAAAATACACTTGTTTATCTAAAAATCGATTCAAATATTAAATCTACAAATGTATATCTTTTTCTTTAATTTAATAACAGCTAAGCGGCCAAGCAGCGGTAAAAGCCAAGAACGTCTGCTTACAACTCGTAGATGAACACACTCATTTAGTGAAACACGGAGTGGTGCAACTCTTTCACTCACCCCACCCACAGCGCTTAGCGCCCCATCCACCTTGGACCCCCAGTCAGCTGAAATTGAACCCATCCAGCTCGAATGTGTTCTTCAGAAATGAGGTTTGGGCTCATGAATTATTATCATGGATGTTTTTGGCGCTTATATAGACATGATGATAAAGCTAGGAAAAGATGGATTAAAAGCACAATTTGGTTGCATTGGTCAATACTTTGAAAATACATTAGAACCTCGTTTACTCGAGCACGGTTAACTCGAATTCCTGGTTAACTCGAGGTGATTTCAAAATCCCGTCTTTTTTCCTTATATAAGTCTTATAAAACCACGGTTAACTCGAGGTTTTTTAACTCGAGGTAATTTTAATTTCCTGAAATTATGGAGAATTGTATAAAAGGGAACATTGAGTAATGTTTTCAGAACGTGTCTCTGCGTCTCTAAGACATGAAAGGGCAGCAAGAATCACTCTTTACTTTCATGTCATAACAGCCATTGAAACAATAGTCTATTCATATCATTCATAAGACAATATGGAATTTTCAAAGTAAACCGTCTATTAAAAACATAAAAAGTAATCGCTCAAAAAAGGATTACTCAGCGTCGATCACTAGCATTGACACATCGTTCAAATGTTACTCAAGCAAGGGATCAATGAAACAATAGAAAATTTACAAAAGATGGTTTATTTTGAAAACAATACGGGACCCACTCAGGACACTCTTGGCTTCCTGCTTCGGAACGCTGATTGCGACTCGAGCTCACATTGCTCAACCGTTACTTATTCAAGGGATTATTGAAAAATTAAGTGGTTCTTTGTTTCAATAATAAATACAGGTTTTAAGCATTATAGTTTTATTCGTTTTCTATTAAACGAGTGAAAAACGAAAAGAAAAAAAGATAATGATCGTACCGGGAATATTACACCGCATAACATCAAGTGAGCACTTATATACATGACATATACATACCTTACGTCATATATTGCATAACATAAGTAAAACATAGAAAACACGGTTAACTCGAATTCACGGTTAACTCGAGGAAAATCTGAAGTCCCGAGGACCTCGAGTTAACGAGGTTCTACTGTAGTTAGACTATGCATTTAGATAAATGAAATAGAACTATAGTTATATACATGTTTTATGAACTTTCAGATGTATATTATTTTTCAGTCAGCAACTGATTTGCAGAACATAGCTGTCAAAAATCAAAAGGATAAAAAGTAAGATAAATTTCATGAAACAAACATGAATTGTACCTTTCTTATGAGTCCCGCGAAAGTGAATGAATGTGAATTTACACATTAGTTATATTTCTCAATTACCTCGGACTTATTTTTGACCACGCATAAAATACTCACATGAAAAGTTGCAAAAATAAGCACACACACACAAAAGAAAGAAAAAAATGATAGAAGTTAGAAAAAAATATATAGACATTTTGAAAATGACTGATTATACGGCTTTACACTTTCGGTTCAAAATTCAGATCTAAATATTTCCCCCAACAAAAAAAAATCAAAACTAGTAAAAGTAAATAAAATCAAATAAGAAAATGACTTAACATCATGAGATAAGTCCTTTCGTTTCAAACTACAGATCGAAAAATACCGCTGCACCGCCACCAGACAAAAGCGGAGAGATCGTCCTTCCGTCCGGTTTCAATCCCCTTCTGCTCCTTGATAAACTTGAAACGCTGTCAACGTTTCTTATGGGTGAAACGAAGTCGTTACCAACCGCTTATAAACCTCAGGTAATACTGTGGTTTTGAATATTTTGCTTTTCATTTTGATTTGATGGTAATTGCTGGGAATGCTAAAGCTACTGGGACTTCCCTGGATTAATTGGTCATTGTTAAAAAAAAAGTCATGATATACATGTGTTATATAATATGACTCTAACAGGGTTGGTCGTGTCGTTAAACAACTCAGGTTCATTTAATTTATTTTCTTTCCACTGTGAAGGCGAAGAAAGGACCACACTCATAATAAAATATAAATAAATAAATATCTAGAGTAGTTTGAAGACATCATATGACTCGTTTTCAAGAAGTAGATGAAGTGTCATAATGTTACATGTTAAGTTTTGTTAATGACTTAACTTGTTTGTCGTGACGCATTTAAGCTTATCAATGAATATGTATTGTGATTCAAGATAGAGAAAAGTGTTATTGTAGTAAGTCAAACACCACACTTTTAAACTTTCGTAGCTTTCATAGCTTTGATACTCTAAATTGATACATGTAATTTTTCACGTTGCTTATTTTTCAAATACTGGTCGGTCAGATATTTTCAACGATTTATTTAATAGGTAAGCTAACAACATAATATTTTTCCGTTACGAATAATATTATTAGTCCTAACATTATTAGTTCTCCGCCGTCGTGTTAACCGTGTGTTTGTCCGTCTGTTGACTCCTTGGTCAAAATTTGTGACCGAACATAAAATTCAGATGTATAGAAGTAAATAGATTAAAATCCCTTTAAGGTTTAACGCGGTTTAGCTTTAGATTAATAGCAAGCAACATGTATTCACGCTCTACCCTATATTATAACACAAACAATAAAATTAAACGGCTTACATCCCCAAAACAGGAAGTGCACGAAGACGACACGTGGTTCGCGCGCCATTCGCTTGTATCACGTGACCTTCAGTCGCTAGGGTGCGCCCTGGTCGCGCTCGTTTTGAATGAGCACACGCGCAGTGTGGGTGCGCATGCGTCGCTGGAGGAGAGGTACAAGTTGTGCAGGAGGGTGTGTCAGCAGCAGATGCACGATATACCAAGGTATGTACATAGACGAAGATTAAAAACAAATGTTGTTGTAGAATTTTATCAGCATTCTTTTTACATGCGCGGATTTCAGCCCATATCTGTTATACGAAAGAGCCACATTTACGAACCTAGTTTGACTCATATATATTATAGTTCGGTTACTCCTGGTGCAAATTTGATTGGATCCGCGCCTATTGAATATGAGTGGAAATGGTGTCATTTCAATATAGGTATTAATAACTCGATTAATGTCATTAAGAGTTTAATTACCCGGTAATTATCTTACAAATCAAATATATTGTATAAACAGATATTTCTATCATATAATTCGCCAAACTTTATGGGTAGCCAAATAGAATCATTCTGAGTAACAGATTTAAACCGTCGAAAATTGTCTAATTTGTTTCAGACCGTTTCAAGAAGTGTTACGCGTGCTGTTCAGATTACAAGAACCATCTATCTACATCAAACAAGACAGATATGGTGCTCTTTTTCAATACCCAATCCTCAGCGACAAGAAATTACCACCTCCAAATGTAGATTTACTCTTGCATGGCCAATTCGAGATTATTCCGTTTCCTGACTACTTTTCGGGATTATTTGATTTGTTATATAAATACCATGTGATCGAGCGGGATATCAATAACTTAAACGCTTCTCTTGTGGTTGACACGGAAGAAAAATCGAGAAAATTAGCAAGACTTCACAAAGACATGGTGTCCATATTTGCCAAATACTTAAACCGAGTTAGCTTTGATATGATTGGTTTAGGAGGCATAGAACTACTTTTGCCATATATAGAAAACCTGGTTTCTTCTTCCGCCACTGCAGTTCAAGCAATATGGCTGCTTTTCGCGCCGGTGTCACTCATGCTTGGCGCCACAAAAACGCGGGAAATACTACTTCCGCATATCGTCGCTGTATTTGACGATGAAATGACGACTACAAAGCATATGAAACTGTACCATCGGAGTTTTGTGATTCAGCTTGTGGTACGTCTGGGACTTGATACATTTCTGGAGTCGTTCTCCAAACCGTTGATTGAATCCTGTGCGGGTTACAAAGACTTCTTTCCGAGTAGTAATACAGTATCGGATCGCCATCTAGCGACTGAACATGAAGATGTGATACAGCATAGTATAACCGATACATTCCTCAACGAAACTCTCTCACCTCAACCGGTTACATTCTCCCTGACTGGAGAATCCGATAGTCTAAATGGCGACACAACAAATGGTTGTGATACAGAAAAAGACGGTGTAGGATTCTTCGAAAATCTATTGCTGGAAAACAGTCATCCAGATACGTCCAGTCTCACGGAACCAGACGAATTGAGCAACCAATCAAAAAGCTCCAGCGCAGATGACAACAAATCAGATAATTCAGACCCCAACCAAAGCATAGGAAGCGAAGATATCGGGCATATCTGTGGCTCAGTGGGCACTCTATCAGTGCATAGTGTCTCAAGGTTATTGGGTCGAGACGGGGCGGAGGAAGATGAGAAAATTAGTCCGTCCAAAATAGAACAGGAAGTAGATGAAATAGCGGAACCAGCGATTGAAGAGAATAGCTTCGAGGTGCTGGCAAATCGAAGTAGAGGTGCCAGCTTTGAAAAGAACAAGAATAATCAGGTAGTTTGTTTTTGTCATAGCTAATTCATTTGTTAAGTTTTTTTTTAAAAACCTTACAAATAAATTTGCGATAAATATCTTATATACAATTCATTTTATTAAAATAATCTTCAAACTTTTTCACTAAAAACCAAAACCTAAATAGTGGCAGGAATCTGAATGCTAGCTGATTAATAAGATAACTCTTTGAACATGTTAAGAACAAAAGAATTATCTTTAGGTATGTTTTCCTAAGGTATCTAACATGTCTTCTATAGTATTCTAGCTATAGTATAAATACAGTAAATACACGTTAGGTTTGCCAAGTACAATGACAACTAAGCGCGTAGTATCCTTATGAGGAATTTACATTCTTATGGAAAGTTCCATAATTCGAAACCACTTTGTATTTTTCAGGTGCCCGGTCCTCCGACCAATGGTTCCGAATGCAATATCAGCGACGTCGCAGCAGAAACGATTAAATGGTTGTCGCATCGATTGGGACCTGTTCTCACCGCCAAATATCTTTCTCGCAATTTACTCAGGATGCTTGCAGTGTGCTATTTGGGCAGGGAACAACTCATGCCTACTGACGAAAAGGGTAAGGGAATGACCATGTAAATGTAGATAATGAATCAATTAAAAATTGGACGATGCTACACATTTTCTCGTTATACTATTTCAATACCATTTACGATATTTGTGACCAGAATCTAAACGTAGAATCACTTCATTTAGATTGATAGTTAGGTATATGATAAATAAAATATTTAAAAATGTTAGAGTTGATTAGTCTAAATACCTTAC
>LQRL01146538.1:3684-13704 GCA_001703475.1 Hydroides elegans | reverse complement strand
AGCCGCAAACTTAAAGGCACATTTGTATAAAAAAATAAAATATTATGTTGTTATCTGGGTGAACGCGACTTTAGTAAATCTACTCACGAGGTTCGTTGAGTTTTTCCCAGATTGGCGCACAGGTCTCTTCGAACTCCTGCTTTTGGGTGATGAAATCCTGTGTCGTGGCCTCGCCAGTCACTTCAATCCAATGATCCTTTTCGTTACACGACTGCTCTGTCGATTTCTGTAAAAAGTTCAATGTCGTCAGTTGCAGTTGCAGTTAACGAGTAAAATAAGTTAAATGTCCGGTTTTTCTTCTCTTCAGACAGTAAATTTCCGGTTGTCCTTTTCGTTACACGACTGCTCTGTTGATTTCTGAACAAGAAGATAAGGGAATTCTTTGCACAAACAGGTAAATTAAAGAAATAAACGAGTGGTTCTTCTCGTTACACAAATGCTCTGTCAATTCCTGAACATGAGTTCAAGACAGTAAGTTAAGTGTACTCAAGCCTTCTCGTTGCATAACGGTACCGTCGATTTCGATTTCTACAAGTCTGGATTTATTGGTCAGAACCAGCAAAAACTGTTAGATTTATCCATTTTTGGTAAATCCGATAAGATTTCTAGAGAAAAAAATATATATTAGCTAGGACATTAAATTATGTTTAGTTTAAGCGATAATTCGGTCGTGTTTGGTATAATGAGGATCCTCTATAAATGTGATAACTTGATTCGAGACTCATCACTCACCTTTTCATCCCGTGATAGCCTGCCCTGGACCTTTTCTGGGTCTGCAACAGTTTCTCGCATCGTTCGCACACACTGTTGCAAGTCCTGTTTGGCTTCTAAATACAAACATGAAAATTTTTAATTTTTCGAATAAAAACGTATTCTTTTATACATTGAAAATAAAATGTTTTTATTCATTCAGGGAAACGCAGTAGAATAGACACAAAATTTGCTAACTAATACTTTTTCCCAATTTGCATTTCTTTATTGCTAAGAAGAGCATACAATACATATTCACAACGCATAATTTAACAAATATAGCACTCATTCCTTGTGTATAAAATATCAAAAGGTTGATTAAAATTCAATACCAATGGTTTTAACAAATTTCATAAATTATTATATCATGAATACAGGATGACGTTTAGCCCAAAATGTGTAACTTTCTCACCTGCCCAGTCTAAATAATCAACACATTCTGTTTGGTTGTATCTGGCTGCGACTTCCCGTGCTCTTTCTCCTTGGGAAGTTTTGAGCTGAATATTTGACTCGTGTTCAACGAGTGTTTTTACACATTGAACTTTCCCCCAGGCAGCAGCTAAATGCAAAGCAGTGTAACCTGAAAATAGGCAATGTATTTCAAGATATATACAAACATGAAATAAGGACTATTTCAACTTATATGATCTCAGAATTGAGCAAAACAATTGGTCATGAGCTAGCTTTGAGTAATTTCATTACTATGACTGACTACTGTATATAATACGACGATCTGTATACAAGATTATTTATATATCATGCCTATCTTTTCGTCTATAGACAATGTCTCTCTAAATATGAGTTTGCATAAAAAGGTTTGTGACACATCGAGCGAGACAATAGGAACCAGTTAATATCGGTCTTGATAATGTAGGTTGGTGTAAGAATTCTTGTAAAATGAATAAAATGGAATCTTCAGGCTCTAATCAAAACCCACTGGTTACCATCATCCATCCTCCCTCTCCATTTCCATGGAAAAGTAGTAAGCATCATCACTCCCAGCGGTTCTCAATAATTTTGATTCGAGTATACTTAAATTCATATACTAATCTTATATCTTGTAAAACATTAAAATGTCTTTCGTTGTACCTGTGTACCTGTGTGTACCTGTGTAGATTTACTCCTAATCATCCAAATGTGGACATACTAGAAGCTCCGCTGCCATAAACAAGTGCATAAAACGTTTACTAAAAACTTGGTTGCAAAACAAACAAACAAAGTGCACGTGCAGACTAAAAACATATTGGACGATTAGATGAAGAGGACTGTTGGCGGTGGGGAGAGATCATACACCACCGTTTGACATATTGACTGGAATTTATCTGTGTCGTGAATGAGATGAAGTTTGGAGGGTAGCATGTTCCAGAGGCGAATAGATCGCGGGTAGAATGAATATTTGAAGGTATCAGTTCTGGTACTTGGCTGTATAAGGTGTGAGCTATTGCGTGAGGGTATTGACATGGGTCTGGGGAGGTTAATTTTAAGGTGGCAGTGGAGGACTTTGTGGAAGAACACAATTGACGCCAAACGTCGTCGTTGCTCTAGGGACTTCCGCCCAAGAGAGGATATCAGGCTAGAGACACTCTGGGTGGTGTAGTCCCCAGTGACGAAGCGTGCTGCATTGCTCTGGACCTCCTCTATGCGGCTGAAGTCCCGCTTGGTGTATGGATTCCATGCTGGCGAGCTGTACTCTGAGTTTAGGCCTAAATAGGGCTTTATAAGCTATTTCTTTAACGGTGGGCGCGCATGGGTGGAGTGTACGTCGCACTGTGTTAAGGACATGAGTGGCACTGTTAGAGATGATTTTACAGTGTTCACTCCATCTCATGTCACTAGCGAGGGTGACGCCTAGATAGGGGTGAGAAGGAACGAGTTCGAGAGGTCCGCCGTCCATGGTATATGTGAAACAAGAGGGGGCCTTTTTTTGGTAATGGAGAGGACTTTACACTTGGAGACATTAAAGCTCATTTGCCATTTATTTGCGCAAGAAGTAAGCATTTCCAGATCCCTTTGCAGTATTTCATGATCATTCTGACTCCAGATAGGACGGTAAAGCAAAGAATCGTCAGCAAAGACTCGGACGGTAGAGTTGACATTGTTGTTTATATCATTAATGTAAAGCAGGAATAGTGTTGGTCCGAGGACAGAACCCTGTGGAACACCAGATGTAACATTGATTAGAGAAGAATGAACACCATTTACAGACACCTTTTGGGTGCGACCAATGAGGAAAGATTCGGTCCAGTTTAACATTGGACCACGAATGCCATAATAGTTAAGTTTTTCAAGAAGTTTAGCATGGGGAACTCGATCAAATGCCTTACTAAAGTCTAGAATGATTGTATCTACTTGACAAACTTTAGTTCCTTGCTTTCTATCTAGTTCGGAAGCCCAATTTTTGATGGATTCAATTAGCTGAGTAGTGCAAGAGCGGCCAGACCGGAAACCATGTTGTTTTTCATTTATAATATTTAGATGTTCTAGGCGTTTATTGATATTTGAGAGCACTATGTGTTCCATGACTTTACAAGCAATGCAAATGAGAGAGATGGGTCTATAGTTAGAGGGGGACGAAGTGGAACCTTTTTTGTGAATGGCTGAGACAAGAGCCCCTTTCCAGTCGTCAGGTATTGTGCCGTTATCGTAAGTTTGTTGAAAGATAAAGGCGAGCATTGGAGCGACACCAGCGGTACTTATTTGGATTTTGGGTATGCCGAGAAAGGGTGAGTTTTGCATAGACGGAATCTTGTTATCATCTTCAGTGAACTGAGCTTGGAAATGAGAGTTGAGGGCATTTGCTTTGGTTGAGTTGTTGCAGTGGAGGGTGTCTTCTTCGATAAGAGTAGGATGCCTATATATTTTCAGTGTTTGGAGCTTTAACATAAGACCAAAAGCGCTTAGGATTTTCAGATAGAGAGTTGCCTATTACTTCATAGACGTATGTTTGGTATGAGTGTCTTATAAGCTTAGAAACTTTGTTACGATGTGTTTTAAACGCTGCCAAGCTTAAAGGGTAAGTGTCACTATCCAACGACGTATTACGAGACCACCCATACATAATTTAATATCATGCATGCTGCGACTCGTATATATGTCGTAACAGCTCTGACAGGCGTTTATTCGGAAGTCCATGAAAGCTTTATATATTTAATTTTTTACTGGGACAATCTTGCTTTTAATCAGAATCTCACCTTTAGATGTCGTTGTGTTTGGATCAACGCCCCGAGCAATCAGTTCTTTAACCATTGAGACTTTTCCAAGAAGGGATGCATATTCAAGCGGTGTTTTCCCTTCATCGTCTCTCTCAATCATCATGTCTTTAATACATTCATGAAAAGGATCTTCTTCGTCATCGAAGCATTTAATAAACCTGTCAACATATCCTTTCTGGGCACATCGTTGTGCGATATTGCATTCCGCAGGTGTTTCTGTTCGGCATGTGTCCGTTGTTTGTGGCCTACTTTCACTATCTACCACTTGAGGACTTGGAGTAGTAGCTTTGCTTGTGGCTTTTGACACCATAGTTCCCTTTACTAATTACTTAAAGGCACTGAAATGGCAAAAGAAAATAACGTTGTTTACAGGGGTTTTCCGGTTTCGAAGTCGTGACGTCAGATATGGGAAATCCAACACAAAATTATCCACAAAAATAAGATGCCTGAAGATTTCTTACTGCAGTGTATAAGGGAGTTCGATAATTCCCGAAAATTATATATTCGCGGATGTCTTCATAATAAAAGGGGGAGAACCGTTGGTATAACATATAAGAAAAAAAAAACCTGTGAAAATTGGAAATTTATTTTTTTTGGAAAGGTTATAGGCAGTTCACACTTATAAACCACACAATTAAATGAACATTCGTAAACTTTAATACATACTTTGATCCTGAATTTGCACATTAATTCTAAGCATGCGTAAACTAGAGCGATTTTCAACGTTTCACCCCCTTTTTAGTGTGAAAATATCCGCGAATATATAATTTTCAGGAAATGTCGAGCTCCCTTTTAGTTAATGTGCAAATTCAAGATCAAAGTATGTATTAAAGTATACTATTGTTTATCTAATTTTGTGGTTTATAAGTGTTAACGGCCTGTAATCTTTCCAAAATAAATAATTTTCTAAATTTCAGAGGGTATTTTCTTATATGTTATACCAACGGTTCTCCCCCTTTTATTATGTAAACATCCGCGAATATATAATTTTCGGGAATTATCGAAGAGCACCTCACGAGCTATTCCCCCAAAAAGGTGTTCCCCACCAAATTCCAGCTGGCTTGGAGATTTGGAGAAAATCCGTTCTAGCTTGGAGATTTTAGCAGTTTGAGGAACACCTTTTTCGATATTTTCTAAATTTTCGTAATAATTAGGGAGAACAATTAGTTCAAAATTGTTGAAACTTGCTTGCAATTGTCTAATCAACTGTTATTTGCAATATATTATAGGTAAGTTAATTATATTCAACATTTCAAATTTCTCAAAAGGAGTTCCCTTTCTGCTCCAAGCTGGCTAGAAAAGGAAAAACGCCCAGCTGGCTTGGAAAAAATGAACACCTTTTTGCAAAATATTAATGTTCAAAACGCATTATTTTGTTGTTGTTCGTAATTGTAATATTGTATAAAGGTGATTTAACAACTTTTTGACAAATGTGTCGTGGAGTGCCCTTCATTATCGAACTCCCTTATACACTGCAGTAAGAGATCTTCAGGCATTTTATTTTTGTGGATAATTTTGTGTTGGATTTCCCGCGTCCAACAAAAACTACTTCGCACTTAGAACAAAGTTTCAACAATGAATATGGAGGACGTAAGGTTCGAAAGAACATATTTTTTCATGTTTATGAACAAACTTAAACAATAAAAGTATTTTACCTACAGCTTTTCCATTGCTCATAATTTCTAGGGAATTTCATTGCTCCTTAATATTGGATATATGTTCGGTTACAGTCGGCCGATGTTGGATAGCATTGATTTCCTTATCGTCCACAACATATGCTCTTTTTACTGCTGTAAATATCATTTTTTCCATGACATTAATATTGTATCGGAAATCAAAACTTTGTTCTTGAGTCGTACAACTATTGATTAATTGGATACAAACTGTTAGTCATGGTCGAGAAAATGATACCCGTTTTACTTTAATCTTAAGCTGGGAAGTTGTTTAAAAAATCCATAGTTAGATATTAATAAAAAATGCTTTACCATCAAGGGTCAACATACAGCTAAACATTATGGTATTCAATTCGGCAAATTATTGTCCAATCAGGAGAGCAAATTGCTAAAACCGCCAAATTTAAAATAAAAAAAGAAACTACTGTTTATATTCCACTTCTAGCAATACCGAGCTTTTAAAAAATACTTGAATTCTGCATTACGGCAGTGTGATTTTGATTATTGTGTTAAAACTAGTAAATTTTTATTTTATCCAGCCTAGAAGTGATATTGGGCTGCTCAAACTTGATTAAATACAAGATTTCAAAGTATATGATGTGTTTGAATCACATATCCTTTGTCTTATGTCTAGAAACCAAACTAAGCACCTCAAACTTGACAACCTGATATAACCTGAAGATAATGTATGCCAATCAATAATGTAGTTTTTTGGTTGATCCAATCGGCATAGTTAACTAAGCCAAAGACGCAACAAAAAACATTGTGATTTAATTGACTGAACCTTTAATGTCAAGTCAACGTCAAAATTATTTTGAAACATTCGTTGCAAAATAATGTTTAAATATTTCAAAAAGTGCTTCGATTATTTATATTTGTGCAAACAAAAAGGCATAATTGAATTATGAAATATGCGTTCAACTAAAAATCACTAAACGTAAAATCTAATCACTGCGTCACGTGACAAAATCCAGTCAGTTCAGTTGGGTTTCTGTTGACTTACACTCTGACTAGATTGACTGGTAAAACTTAATTGGCGGACAGCAAATATACATGTTTTTACCTGAACACAATGATTTCATTTGGAAAAACAAGCCGACTGACAGAAAAGAAACAGGACTTGTCTTTACTAATTTTCTATATGTTTTTAATAAAGGTGTGTACAGTTCAAATCATAAGAGAGTGTGTTGTTATATAAAAAACTTTGTGCTAATATCCAGACTTTCCCAAATATAACTAATCAAATTGCTTGTTACTGGTTAATTTAAGAAATTTTGACGTCATTCTAGCGGATTTCCCACATTTGCCTAAACTCTGTAACATGACGTCAACTTTAACAAGAAAGAATCAGTGCCATATTTAATCTATTTTGTCCTTTTGGATGAATCAGATGAAAAATATGAATAGGTTGAATTTGCTGTCACAAAATAAACACAACCACCAACGTAAACAAGTGTCCAGTAATGGCAAATCATTCGCTATGCAGGGGTTTCACGCAAAATGGCGGCCAATTTAGTGATTGCTTCCGCCTCCATAAGAGTCCATGTGTTAAATCGCGCAATCCCCTTTAAATTCCATAAGCTACTTAGTTATATATATTGCTTTTAATATGTCATTTGACATACGGCAATGGTCTTACTCAATATTAAATTGAATCTTGGCATTATTTTGAACATTTAGTTTTGACAATCTAATGAGCTATTTGACTAAAGTACCAATGTTAATTTGTTTAGCAATGCATTTAAATATTTTTCGGATGTCAAATATTATAGATAATATAGATAATGAAATATATGTTAGAAAATCCAACAGAAATGCAATAGTTTGATGGATATAAGCTTGGACATTATGTTGTAATTGTTCACATCCGGGCTATTTTCTGATTTTTGTCTGTCAAAAGGCCGATTTTATAGGTTTTTTTCTTTTTATTCACTCAAGATATATCATCAGTTCATCGCAATACAAGTACATCGAAACAAGTTCTTAACTAATTCACATGGATATATAATTAGTACATTGCGATACTATTTACATTTTGTTATTTTTTTATTACATCAGGGAAAGAGTGTTTTTTTTTTGTTTTGCTGCAAAGTCATATTTCAGCACACTTCAGTTCTTATATTGTATTACAAACACAACAATACATTATCTTGTACATTCATTTTTGTAACATTATAATAGGTCAATCAATATTCCAAACTCCTTATACCTTTTACTGTTCACATTGAAGAAACTTTGCTCTATTTCTATATTTTTCGCAATATTAAAAGGAATTGTGTGAAATATACATTGTCTTTTTTATATTACATTTATGTATGTATATCCTAGCTTGAAGCAACGTGTAATCAATAACAAAACAAAACTCTTGTGGTACATTACCTTTTAAACATCCCAATAATTTCATGCGATTATTTATTACTAAGTTTTCTACCAAGTTTCGTCTCAACCAGTTTCTGAGAAGGTACCAAATCAATTCCACATTCTTACAGTTACAGAATATATGCATGATATCTTTGTCTTCGTTACACAATATACAGCTTGCTTCAACGGATTTATCAAACTTTGAGACAATTACATCAGATGCATAATTCTTATGTATGATTTTAAGATTAAGAATTTTGTATCTTACAATTTTAGTAATGTATTTAGTTTTTTTGAATATTTCTTTCCATTGATTATCTGTTAATACAACATCTTCTCTACTCCATCGTTCTATGCAGCTTGGGGTTATTTGTTTTGCTTTTATTAAGCACCAGTATATGTCTTTCGATTGTATATCGGTAATTTTTCTTTGATATGTTTCCATTTTGATTATAGGTATTTGACATTTGAGATATTTTGTGTTTGCATATTGTTGTATTATTTTTTTCCATGATCTTGGTATAGCTGAAAACAGTCCAATTAGAGTCAGAATATTAGTTTGTAGTTTGAAGTCTCTTTTTATTGACAGTGTATCCATGAGAGCACCATCTTTGTTCAAAATATCATTTAAAATATTAATATTTTTATTGGACATTTCCATATTGATAAATGATTCTCCGTCAATTTTGATATAATTGTTATACCATAAACATTGATTTCTTATATCTGATATAGTCGTCGGTTCACGTTGTACATTATACCAATAATCAAGTATTTGTTTATAAAAAGTTGGGATAGTTTTTGAAAGTCGATTAGCGTCCATTGTTAATGCAAGTGTGAAAGCAATGTCTTGTTTGGGGATATATTCGGCAAGAAATTTTGAGCTTAAAGAGTTCGGGTTATACAGTAATCGTTTCACCCAAGTGATTTTCTGTGCAATCATAAATGATCTGTAGTCTAGGTTGCGCAATCCACCATCTTTATAATCTTGTATTAGGACCTCTTTCTGTATCCAGTGACGTGTTTTTCCCCATATAAAGTAAGTTAATGCAGTGCATATTTTATCAATAAACCACTCTGGAGTCCACAAAACGTTGGTCACATAGATTATTTTGGGTTAGCCTAGACTTTTTACTGCGCACATTTTTCCACATAGGGATAGATGATGCTTAGGCCACTTAGACAAGACCGCTACAAATTTGCCTGCTTTATCCCTTAGATTTATATCATTTATGGTTCTACGTCATTGTAGTAACGTATGCCAAGCGACTTTATGTTTTCCGTGGACCATTTCAGATCATAGGGTTTTGTCTTTGTATATTCTTGTGTAATTTTGCCTATTTGTAAGATTTCTGATTTATCTATATTGACCTTCAGCCCCGAAACAAAATAGAAAAGCATGATAATATTCAACGCGTTTCTGAGAGATAGAATGTCCATTAAAAATAAGGTAGTGTCATCAGCTAACACCCCAATTTTCGTTTCTGTACCGTTCATGGTGATTCCTTTTACGTTTTTGTTTTCACGTATAGCGATTGCTAAGATTTCAACACTAATTATAAATAACAATGAAGAAAGGTAATTTGAGCTGCGAACAAAGACGAGGTGTGATAAGATTACTTCCTAAAAAAGACAAGGACCCAACTATGCTAAAGAATTGGCGACCAATTAATCTTTTAAATGTTGATACCAAAATTTAAATAAACTGTCTTGCACAACGACTTCAAAATGTATTGCCATCGATAATTCTCAGCGATCAAAATGGCTTCCTAAAAAATAGATTTATTGGTACAAATATACGAGCAATAATAGACAGCATTGACTACTTGAATCGAGAGAAAAACTGGAAAGTATTGACTGGTATATCCGTTATTTATAGTGCAGCTTTTAATGTTGTTATATATCACTCGTATCCAGTGTCTTATATTATCACCGAGGTTAAATATTTCTAGGCATCTATCAATGAATTTCCAGTTAAGTTTGTCAAAGGCTTTTTCAAAGTCAATAAAAGCTAGTAGGGCTTT